>JABUQX010055367.1:15000-38477 GCA_015478945.1 Trachelipus rathkii
GACATTCCTTCTGTAGTTTTCAAAACTCGTGCTTCCGAGCTTGCGCCCTGTCCTGGTAAATTATTTCAT
This sequence comes from Trachelipus rathkii, assembly GCA_015478945.1. NCBI lineage: Eukaryota > Metazoa > Arthropoda > Malacostraca > Isopoda > Trachelipodidae > Trachelipus > Trachelipus rathkii. The sequence continues at coordinate 15,070 of JABUQX010055367.1, forward strand.
CTCTGTCTATCTACTTCGACATTCCCTTCCTACTGCTGGAAATGTGTGCTCATTTAGCCTATGTCCAAAAAAGGGGACCCCTCTAAACCCTCAAACTATAGTTCTGTCACTATAACCTACGTTCTTTCTAAAGTTTATAGAATTTATCCTTAATGGGAAGATTTGGAAACATCTCAATTGTTCAAATCTTAACTCTGATCGCCAGAATAACTTTCGTACGAAACATTCTATTTTTTCTTTTCTCTCTGATTCTTGATCCTCAGCGCTTCGGTGACTCTTTTCCTGTGACGTTTGACATTTAGGAAACCTTCCATAGAGTTTGGCACAAAGATTTGATTGCTAAACACTCCTCCTTTGGTATCTACCCTTCTTTCTGTGACTTTCTCTATGATTTCCTCTCCTTCCGATCTACAGCAGCAGTTGTAGACGGCCATCGTTCATCCCTTATATCCCCATGAGTAGTGGTGTTTCTCAGGGTTCTGTCATTTCCCTAACTCTTTTTCAACTTTTCATTAATGACCTCTTTCTATTGTTTCTTCCCCTATCCTCTCCTGTGCCGACGACTCCACCCTTCATAACTCATTTCATTTTGAAATATGTCCAAGCCAACAGCAGGTGACTTAAGCTAAGGAGCCGCCTTAAGGAGCAACTAACCTCTCTCACTTTTCTCTAATTCTGAATTGGGCATCGAGAACAACGTTGTTTTCAATGTCAATAAAACTCAATTTGCTCATCTTGGTACTCGACATGATCTTCCAACAAATCTATAACACTTCTCAAAATGATATCAAACCCTTTTATACTGCCTTAATAGCTGGTCTTTTCCATAACGATAATGTTATATAGTCGACAACTATTATTCTCTTTAAACAAACTTATAGAGGTGATGGTCTGAGGCGCCTCAGTCTATCGCATCCCCCCATTCTTTCTCTTGTATAAGAGTATATTCACCACGTATGGAGTATTCCTCTAGCGCCTCTGGGCTGCCACTCAACAAGAAACTCTGAATTTTAAATAGGAGACTCCGAGGTACGTCTTATCAACTCGGTCTCACTTGTCTCTTTAAAGTCTCTTTCTCGACTCGTAATTGTGATTGCCATACCATTTATTAGCTATCACAGTTAGATAACCTCTTCTGAAACACTTCCGTCGCATTCCTCTTCCAGTTGAAAAGGCCGGACTAATCTTATCCATTAATCGCTACTTATCTTACGATTGTACGGAAAGTCTTAGAACCACACTCTTTTATCAAGGTTTTTATCATATTACCTTGGCTGCACACTTTTAAACACCTCGTTTCGTTGCATTCGTTGTTAGCTCGGAATTGAGTTTCCCTGATCCCGGGTGGAATGGAACAAGCTTTTGTCAGCAGAGGGGATATATATATATATTATATATTATATATATATATATATATATTAATATAATATATATATATATTATATTAAATATATAATATGATATATAATATTAATAATATATATATTATATAATATATAATATATTATATAATTATAAATAATATATATATTTATTTAAATAAAATATATATATATATATATATATATATATATATATATATAATATATAGTATTATATAGTATATATATATTATATATATATATATATATTATATATATATATAAATATATATTATATATATATAATATATATATATATTATATATTATATATATATATATATATATATATATATATATATATATATATATATATATATATATATATATATTATAATATATTTATTCCACCTTCTTCCCCAAGACTGGGGTAAGGTGGCATAGCATGCACCGGATAAGAAAAGCAGTAGAAGAATATGACGCAAGGCGAAAAGAAAAGCCTTTACCGCCCCTTTTATACCTTTAAGTGAGAAACTCGTCGCAGTCAAAAAATCAACCCTTGAACCTCACAAAACCGCGACGCACGACCCTCCCTATGGCATCTCGTCAATGTAGGGTTCATCCCTTGGCCCATGTGGGCCACAACCATACCCGCTCACAAAAACCCCGCTATTTATTCCTTATCATTCCACCTTCATCTTCTCGCCTCTGCTTCAACTCAGATCACTCTTCCCCAGGCCTTCCTTTTCCTTTACTAAATTCACTTTTTCTTTCAGTTCTCCTTGCGAGTTAATTCCCAGCACACTCACCACAATACATTCGCTTAACCAACCGCCTATCATACATCATTTCCACATGACCATAACCATCTTAACGTACTTTTCATTTTTCTCTCACTTTACCCCTTTCCTCACACCACACAACTTCTAATACGTTCATTCCTCATTTTATCAATTCTTCTCACACCTAACACGCCCCTAAGATTGTCCATCTGACCACATTGTACTTTAGAATCTATACCTTCTTATTCCAGGACCATAACATCACAGCTATACATTAACACAGATAACAACATGCCCTCATTTAAGACCCTAGCGCACTCACGATTTAGTCCCAAGCCACCCACCAAGGATTTCATTACACAACCACCTTCCTACCATTCACAATTTCCCTACTACACTCCTGCACATCCGTTCCCTTTTCATCCAACATATATCTTAAAATATTTAAACTCAGACGCTTGTTCCAGCTGCTCACCCTAACATAACTTTACACCGATGACTGTCCTCACTCACAACCATCACCTTACTCTTATGTACGTTTACTTTCCAAACCCTTAATTTTACACACCCTGTCAAACCACTCTACAATCCTCTCAAACTCTCTTCAGATTCGCCACACAAAACCAAAATCATCCGCAGCTCATTGGTAGGGACACCCTCCACTCTCTTTTATTCTCCATCATTCTAACACCATCCCTGCCACCCCCACCTCTAAATTCTTTCATAAATCCCATCCATATACCAAAATTGAATAACATGGGGACATAGCACATCCATGGCTCACTCTGCTCTTAATATTAAACCATCAGTTTCGACTTCTATTTTATTTCTTACACAGCTTTATAATCACCATACATACTTTTTATTACCCATTCAAGGAAGCCTACCCACCAAACACCATATATTAATAACACCTGCCATTAGAGCTTCCCTATTAATCCTATCATACGCCTGTTGCAAATCCCATAAAACCAAAATACAATTTATTCTTCTTCTTCTCTCTCATTTTCTCAATGATTTGTTTCAAAGGTAAAGATTTGATCCACAACATCCTCTACCACTCCTAAACGCACCTTTTTTACTTCACCAATCAGTCCTTCAGTCACTCACACTCTTTCAACCAAAATACCAGCATTTACCTTCCCTTACAAAACTGCAATAAACTATTCCCTTAAATTCCTACCAGTTATCCTTTCTCCTTACCCTTATATAGGGGTACTATTACTGTTCTCCTCCAATTCCTCGGAACCATACCCTCCATAAACGCTTTGTTACAAAAAAACTTCCAAATCTAATCAATCACCATTTCGCCTCCATCATGGTCTTTAACCAGTAATTTTATCTATACCTGCAGATACCACTTCTTCAACTTTTCTAACTTTTACCCACTACCTTCTCCTTACTATGATCTCATCCCCAAAAAACAATTCCTTCTTGCACCATTAAAACCACACTCATTCACATCACCTCTCATTACTACCAATGTATGCAGATTTTAGAAAACGTTCCCCTCCGACACTCCTCTCATCCATTCATCATTATGAAAGCACATCCCTTTTCGTATCTAAGCAGATTTCCCCTTATTTCATTTTGCCTTTCTCGCTTCCTTTTCCAGATCCAGGAAGCGCTTTTTATTCCCTTGTTAAGTTCCCATTGATCCTCGCCATTCCCAAAAATGTTCATTTAACTATATTTTTTCCATCTACGGCATTCTTTTTAGTATTACTTTTTTCTCCTACTTATATAATGCAAATATTCTTCTTTTTGAAACCTCATCCATTGGCTTTTAGTACATTCAACCACGCTTTCTTTTTACATTTTTAACCGCTTACATCACCTCTTCATTCCATCATCCCTGTTTACATTTTTACTTCCTACTTTAGCACATCCACATACGTCTTTTGCACTGCTAACAATCGCCGCTTCCTTCATTTGCTTCCGGATTTGTTCAGTTTCAACTTTGTTTACATTCAACTGATTTTCTTTTGCAAGAAGCTCCTTAGACTTATCTTTATTACCTGTTCACTTTAACTTCCACTTTAGTTTTACCTACTTCCTTCTTTCACTTCCTCTCATTCAAGCGGCCCACTTAACTTAATTTTACATAAAACAACATAATTATCCGATAATCCCATTCCTACACCCCTCACTGATTTAACATCCAAACACATACTTCAACATCTCCTTCTTCACCACCATAAATATCAATCATATTTTAAACTTCGATACCATAACCTCCTACACGCATACCCTCCCCTCACGAAATCAATCACCTTTCTTCATTCTCATTTTTTTCCTGACACCCCAAAGCCATCTGTTAATCCCATCCCTTTTTTGATCACCTATCCAACCATTTTTAGGCTTGCCAACACAATCAATTCTGAACTACTATACTCACCCCTCCAATACATCATTCCAGATTATCCCAGAAAATCGCACCCTCAACACTACCCTCAGATGGACCATATGTCACAACCACACATACTTGACCTTTTCAAACTTAAATTTAACCATTAGAATTTTTAGTAATCCAACACACAAAATCTACCACAGCTCTGTACCAGAGTCACTCATCAGAATTTGCAAACTACTCTCTCCCCATCTTAGTTCCTTCCACAACCAGCCACAGCACATAACAATTTTCACATCACACCACTCATTCCTTTCATCTTTGTTTCAGTCACAGTGAGCGCAAATCAAAATTTGCCTATTCTAAAATTACATCCAATCACCTCTCTTCTCTTTCCTCAACATTTATTCCTTCTGACAATCCATGTACCCATACGATTCAAACATTTTCGCCGAAAAAGATAAAGACCGCTTATATATATATATATATATATATATATATATATATATATATATATATATTATATATATATATATATATATATATATATTATATATAATATATATATATAAATATATACTATATATATATATATATATATATATATATATATATATTATATATATATTTTATATATATATATATATATATATATATATATATATATATTATATATATATATAAATAATAATAAAAAAAATAAAAATAATAATAAAAAAAAATAATAATAATAATTATAATAATAATAATAATTAATAAAATAATATAACTAATAAATAATAATAATAATAGTAATAATAATAATAATAATAATAATAATAATAATAATAATAATAATAATAATAAATAAAAATGTTCCTGCAAATAAGGTATTATGAATGTAAATGCAAATTTAAAGTGAAAAGTAAACACCTTACCATTTCGGACTCTCTCAACTTTACACCCAAGGATCTGTTGCTTCATCGAGGCGAGCTCTGCAATTTGTACTGAAATATACTTCCGTTCGCTAAGAAATCTCAGCCAAATTGCGTGTTCCAAGAACATTTCGCAGGGTAGTTGCCGCTAACAGTCGAGTTGAATGGCTATATATAAAATCAATTTATATTAGATTTCATTCATTAAATTTTGATATTGAAAATTTTTCTAGTTAAATGCTATTCACTTTTAATATTTTAAAATTTTACATTTAATAGGCAATAGATGGCAATGAATTTTGTTTTTAGGTGTACGATATAACAATATTAAATTTGTTACTGTTAATACGTAAAAAAAATATAGAAGAAATAATTTATAATCAATAGAAACTTCTGTATTTTCAATATGGAAAATCTATAGAAAAGAAATACTTTTTAGGAAGAAATGTTTGACTATTTCTCACATATGATCAACTTAAAGCTAAGACTGATTAGCACACTTTCTCCCTTCTGGTACTACGAAGCGTGCAGATAAGGAAATTGCTATGCTTTGGACCTGAAATACACCAACTTCTATATAATAAAAGGAGTGCAAAATATGCATACTACAAAATAAAGAAATAAAAAAAAAAGAAAGAAACGAATTTTAAATCATTAATAAAACACTATTCTTCAAAAAACATATTCTGTGGAAATAATAATAATAACACACAAATAAGTTCCATTCATATCTAAGATGATACCATTACAAACATTGTTTTGTGTATAACACCAACTGTGACGTTATTAATAAATTAAAAACGCTTTTTACTGATTTAAAAAATAATTATTCAAGAACTTTTTTAAAATAACTGAAAGAGTGTTTTCGGTGCCATGAGAAAAACGTTTTTGTTTGAGAAACTTCAAAGAGAAGTTTATAAATCGTGCCTTTAAAGGGACATGTATTTTCAATGAATTATTCAATGTTAAAATGCCACAATTATATTTTAGCTGCAAAATTTTTAAATGAAAATCAGAAAAAAAAACATCAAAGTGAGTTGAATTTGTACATTATAAATAACATTACCTTATGTAATTTTAAGTATGATTATTGCAGATCAAAATTATATAAAAAATATTATACCTTCCTATAAATATATAAATATACACCTAAAAATAGACATTTAAAAAATAATTTCGAAATACAAATAATTCAATTTAGAAGTGTTCATAAATTTAAATTTATAATATAAAACATTTTTTTTTTTTTTTTTTTTTTTTATTTTTTTTTTTTAAATTTTAAAACAAAACTGTTTCCCTCTTCCCATAATTCTCTTTCTTCGTACGATAAAAAAAAACTACATTAATATTAAAACATGTAAAAAAAAGATGCCTCAAAACAGAGACAAGAACAATGTCTTTTCACCTATTTTTTTTTTTTTTACTTTGTAGATATTTTTTTTTATGTTTATATGTTCTAAAAAGTTTTTATCTATCTTCTTTAGATTTTGTTTTTATTTTAGCAGACAATATTATTATATTATTCTTATATTTCCATCTAATATTATTAGTATTTTTATTTATGAGTTATTATTTGATTATTATGCTTATTATTTATTTATTATTATTATTATTATTATTATTATTATTATTATTATTATTATTATTATTATTATTATTATTATTATTATTATTATTATTATTATTATTATTATTATTATTATTATTATTATTATTATTATTATTATTATTATTATTATTATTATTATACGATGCATAGTTGATTCCTAACACATATCTTTTAAATAAGTTGAAAAGCTAGATTACTCTATAACTTCTAAAAATTAAATATTCAAATTTAAAATACTAGACACCGGAATTCGAGGAAAGTCTTCAAATTTGTAATATAAACCTAAATTAAATATATTTCTTCAAAAAAATAAATTTTATTATTTATAGCAATTTGGAAATTTGATTTTATATACTTTAAGAATAGTCATTACGCTTTTTCGTAAAGGAAGGTTTAGTCGGTAGGTTTGAAAAGCAGATTTTAGAGCAAGATTTTAGGTGCTTGGAGTAAGTGTGTCGGATATACTATTATTATTATTATTATTATTATTATTATTATTATTATTATTATTATTATTATTATTATTATTATTATTATTATTATTATTATTATTATTATTATTATTATTATTATTATTATTATTATTATTATTATTATTATTATTATTATTATTATTATTATTATTATTTTACGTAAGTTAGGACAACTACAAGTCCAAATTCATATATAGATAGATATAAAGGTGTATATAAAAGACAAATTAACCAATCAATTAAAATTTCACAAATCGTTCACATCAATCTAACCCAAAAAGATTGTAAGAGATGTTCAATACCATTATTATACAATGATAGAGAACTATTAAGGAAGGCAGTGCGTATTACCTGTACATTCAAATGAGCTAATGTACGTACTACGTTCAAAGAAGGTTTATTGTATGTATAACGTTCAAATATGTGTAGTATGTTTGTTAGTATGTTTGTTTATGATTCATGCTCTGCCGCCATAAGGATAAGCTTTTATTTATTTTTTATATTTCTATAAGAAATAAACTGAATTTTTTTTTTTTTTTTTTTGAGAAATTATTCACAAGTGGCAGGGAAAAGGAAAATAAAAAATAACACTGAATTGAAACAGTAGGTTAGCAATTAAAATCTATTTTAGCATGTTCTCTAATTTATATAAATTGAAACACTTTTCAGAACATAACCGCTCAATGTTGTCCAAACAGATCAATACAAGAACAAGAATTATGCTGTATTCAACATTGTCTTCCAAATATATTACCCAGTGCCTTAACTTTGTGTTTTCTGTCTGTAATATATAATGACATTGTCTTAACCCTGTGTTTGTCTTTAAAGTATTTCACTGTAACAATTACATGTATACTTACTACTCACACTGACAGTCTTACTAATAATAATTAATAATAATAATAATAATAATGAATAATAATAATAAACTAATATATAATAATAATAATAATTTATATTATTTTATTATTATATATATTATTATTTATTATTATTATTATTATTATTATTATATTCATTATCTCATTATTATTATTATATATTTATTATTATTAATAAGAATTATAAAAATTATATAATATAATAATATGTAATAATAATAATAATAATAATAATAATAATAATAATAATAATAATAATAATAATAATTCTAATTATTCAAATTATTCATTATATAATTATTATTAAATTATAATTATACAAACTATAATTATAATTCTTTTATAATTATAATATATAATTATATATTATAATTATAATTATAATCTATAATTATAATATATTAATTTAATTTTAATATTAATTATTATTAATTATAATTATAAATTATATTAGTAATTTATAATAATTATAATATTATAATAATAATATAATAATAATAATAATAATATATAATCAATAATAATAATAATAATAATAATAATAAATTAATAATAATAATAATAATAATAATAATAATAATAATAATAATAATAATATAATTAATATAATAATAACAATAATAATAATAATTAATATAACAATAATAATATAATATATAAAATAATAATAATAATAATAATAATAAATAATAAGTAATAGATAATAATAATAATAATAATAATAGTAAATAAATATATATAATAATATAATAATAATAATTAATAATAATAATAATAATAATAATAAAAAAATAAATAATAATAATAATAATAATAATAATAATAATAATTTAATAAAATAATAATAATAATAATAATAATAATCTAGTCTTGATAATATACATTACGTTAACACACTTTTCTTTGACATCTTAAAGGGAAATAATCATTATAATTAATAATAATAATAATAATAATAATTAATAATAATTAATAATAATTAATAATAATAATATATAATAATAATAATAATAATAGTAATTAATAATAATAATAGTAATAATAATAATAATAATAATAATAATAATAATAATAATAATAATAATAATGAAAAAATTAATTACAATCATCTTACTACTACTACTACTACTACTACTACTAATAATAATAAAATAATAATTAATATAATAATAATAATAATAATAATAATAAATAATAATAAACAAATAATTATAATATTCTAAATAATAATAATATAATAATAATAATAAATAATAATAATTAATAATAATAATAATATAATAATAATATAATAATAATAATAATAAAAATAATAATAATTAATAATAATAATAATTAATAATAATAATAATTAATAATAATAATAACCAATAATTATAATAATAATATATAATAATAATAATTAATAATAATCAATAATATAATAATAATAATAAATAATAACTTATAATATTTTAACAAAAAAAATAAATTGTCATAATACAATAATATATTAAAATTAATAATATATTAATAACAAAAATAAAAATAATATATTAATAGTAATATTAAATAATAATAATAATAATAATTAATAATAATATTTAATAACTAAGTAATAATAATAATAAAAAATAATAATAATAATAATAATAATAATAATAATAATAATAATAATAATAATAATAATAATAATAATAATAATAATAATAATAATAATAATAAATAATAATTAAAAAATAATAATAATAATAATAATAATAATAATAATAATAATCATAATAATAATAATAATAATAATAATAATAATAATAATAATAATAATAATAATAATTTTCGAAAAGAGTTGTATTCCTTTATTCTGGCAAATAACAAGCACACACACACACTCACACACACAATAAAATAAGAAGAAATGAAGAAGAAATAGTTTAAGTTCAGTTTAATAATCCTATTAACTATTAAATTGAATTATCAATTTAAATTTTTTTTAAAAAAATTTTCTTCGTTTCTATTGATGAAAACTGCTTTCTCGTTCTACCAATATCGCAAAGTTATTGGCTTATTCTATCCTAAGTCCCAATCAATATCTGATTAATGAAAATCCTATCTCTTTCTTCAATTTCCGCTCATACTCTCTGCTTATCAAAAAATTTAACTCCTTCTTCAATAGTCAATATATTTCGGTTATTGAAAATCTGTTTCCTTCCTCAATTTCTCAAAATATCTTATGATTACTTCAACAAATATTTTAAGGGCATTGAAAAACCTGATTCTTTTTTACATTCTAACCATATTGAATCGCTATTGAGAAACTGGAATCTTTTCTCAGTGTCTACCAGTTTATGCTTTTTTTATTGGGAACCTTGAATCATTCCTGAATCCTACCAATATCTTCTGTTTAGTGGAAAATCAGACTTTTCTTTCAATTCTTTCTCATTTCTTCTAATTATTAAAATATCTGACTCTTTCGTCTATTTCAAACAAATATACTGGTTTTTGAAATTAAAAAACATGTTTCTTTCTCAATTTCTTACAATATCTGATTATTCAAAAAATATTTATGATTAATGAAAAACCTCGTTCCTCTTCCCATTCTAACAACTCTAGCTCGTTAAGTTGGATCCAGAATCTTTCATAAATTTGTACCAATATTTTCTCTATTAAAAATTGACAATTTCATATATTTTTAGTATTTGCTCGCTATCGAAAAATCTGACTCTTGCCTAAATTTTTTTTCCCATATCTTCTGGTTATTAAAAATCTTACTATTTCTATCATTTTTACCAACATTTTTTGGCTATTGAAGAGCTTGACTTTTTCCTCAGTTTCACCAATATCTCGATGTTAAAAAAAACTAATTTTTTTCTTAAATTTCAATAATATTTGTTTGTTATTGAAAACCTGACTCTCGTCATTTTCTAGCAACATGTACTCCCTATTGAGAAAAATTTGACTCTTTTCAATCTCTTCCAGTATTTTTAGGCTATTAGAAAAACTAACTCATTCCTAAATTTCGACCATCATTTTCTGGTTATTGATGATACTTTCTCCAAATTCAAAAATATTTTATAATTATTAAAAAACCTGAATATTTCCTTAAAATCTACAATTATCTTCTGATTATTGAAAAGCCTGACTTTTTTTTCCTCACTTTTTACCAATATCTTCTCAATATGGATAAACTTGACTCTTTCCTCAATTTCTAACAATATTTCTTATTATTTCAACCAATATAATGTGGTAACTGAAAAACCTGATTCTCTTTCCACTTTCTAACAATATCAGATCGTTATTTCGAAATCTGAATCTTCCACAATTTCCACCAATATTTTTGCTATTGAAAATCTGACACTTTCACCAATTTCTAATAATATTTTCTCGTTGCTAAGAAATCTGACTCTCCCAACAATTTCTGTTCAAACCTTCTGCTTGTCAAAAAATATATTCATATCTTCGAGTTATTAGAAAAGCTGATTCATTACTCAATTTACACCAATATTTTCTGGTTGCCGAAAATCTGCCTCTTTCTTTAATTTCTAATAACAGCTTCCATATATTTCAACCAATACCTTCTTTCTGGTTTCTGAAAAACTGATTTTTTCCACTCAAAATAATAGCTCGTTATTAAGAAATCTAAATTTTTCTCAATTTCTATCAATATTTTCTTATTTAAAAATCTGACAATAATAATAATATCTCTTCGTAACTGAGAAAACTGACCTTTCCTCAAGTTTTTACAATATCTTTAGGTTATTAAAAATCTGATACTTCCTTTAATTTCTTTCAATACTGTTGGTATGTTGATATTTTCCTCAATTGCTAACACTATTTGATCGTTATTTCAAAACCTATCTATTTCCTCAATTTCTACCAATAACTCCTGGATATTGAAAAAATCTATAAGAAATTTAAAATGGATCCTTTATTAAATTATTTATTTATTTCACCATGTTCACACTATACAAAAATGACCCCGGAAAAATTATGCACATTTTCATCTTTCCCTATGTTCAATCAAGGATATATTCCCAGCAAACAGGGAGCGGTGTTCGCACTACTAGATTATGTTTTATTAAATAACTTTTTATTGAAAGGCAAGTAAATTAATTTTATTGCAAATCTGATAAAGAAAATTTATCAGACACATTTTTTACTAACTGAATCATTTACATTAGAAATATAACTTAAAAGTTCAAATAACATTTCAGATGTTTTAGGCCCTGCTAAAAACAAGAATATTTTCCGCTAAGAAACACTAAATTCTAATTCTAATAATTCCGTCCACACTAACAAAATTTTGAATCTGAATGCAAATGGTAAATCAAAATTCAAAGAGCGTCAATTTACAAGGTTATTAGATTATATAATTTTTTCATTTTAATTTAATTCATGTCTTAATTCAATTTAAATTGTCAGAATTAAATCCAATCGTCATCCAGTTACTTTTGCTCGCCATTCCCACATTAATCTACATTTTTCACCTCATATTTTATCTTTGGATCTCTCTATATGCCACTTTCTTTTCTAATAACGTTAGTACAGATAAAATATTTAAACAAATAAAAAATAAAATTTTAACTTTAAACTAGGATTCTCCGTTATCTGTCTTCTATTTTTTTATTATATTATTATTAAATTATTATTTTATTATTATATATTATTTATTTTATATATTATTATTTATTAATTATTATTATTATTATTATTTTATTATTATATTATTTTATTATTATTTTATCACCATTTTCAGCTATAATTATTATTAAAACCTTTTGTCTAGATTTTCTTATATTTATTACAAAGAATTCATTAATATTATATTTTTATATGTATTATTATATTATTATTATTATTATTAATTATTATTATTATTATTATGTTATTATTATATTATAATATAATATAAATAAAATAATAATAATAATATATATAATAATAATAATAATAAATAATAATAAATATATATAATCAATAATAATAATAATAATATAATAATGATATATTATTAATAATATAATAATAATAACTAATAATAATATTGACTTATAATGTTAATAATAAAGTAATTATTAATAATAAAATATTATAAACTATAATAAATATAAAAATAATATAATATTTTAATAAGTACAAAAATTAATAATAATAATAATAATAATAATATATATAATATGATATAATATAATAAAAATAATATAATAATCAATAATAATAATAATAATAATAATAATATATAATAATGAATAATAAAATAATATATATAATAATAATAATAATAATAAAATCAATAGTAGTTGAATTAAGGAGAATCTAGTTTTAAAGTTTATTTATTTTTTTTTATTTTTTTAAGTTATTTGTCTGTACCTATACGTATTAGAGAAAGAAGTGCATAATATGGAGAGTATAAAGAATACATTTATGAGGTTGAAAATGTGATTTTGTGGTGGCGAGGCAAAAAGTAACTGCATGACGATTGTAACTTGCTGAAATTTAAATGAATTTAAGCAATAATGTTATTAATTAAAATAAAAATTTATATAATCTAATATCCTTGTACGCTGAGCTTGAAATGAATTACCATTTGGCATTACGATTCAAAATTCTGTTTGTTGAGGACGGAATCACTAGAAGCGGAATTAAAGTGTTGCTAAACTAATTAATTGTTTTTAGCAGGGCCTAAACATTGAAATGTTATTTGAACTTTTAAGTTAAATTTCTAATGTAAATGATCAGTTAGTAAAAAGAATTGTGATAAATTTTCCTTATTAGATTTGGTAATAAATTAATTTATTGCTTTCAATAAAAAGTTATTTAATTTAACTATCTAGTAGTGCGAACACCGTCCTGTTTGCTTGGAATATATTTTTTGATTGAACTAGGGAAAGATGAAAATGTGCATAATTATCTACGTGGTAATTTTCTGTATAGTGTGAGCATGGTGAATATAAATATAATATATTTAATAAAGGATCATTTAAATTTTTATAGATTTTTTCAAAAATTATCCGGAGTTATTGGGTAGAAATTGAGGAATAGATAGTTTTGAAAATAACGTCAATATAGTGTTGAGCAATTGAAAGAAAAATCAACATATAACAGTATTTGAAAGAATTAAGGATGTATCAGACTTTTATAGCCTAAAAATATTGTAAAAACTTGAGGGAACAGTCATTTTTTCAGTTATCGAAGAGATTTATCATTATTGTCAGATTTTTAATGGGAAATATTGAGTGAAATTGAGGAAATTTAGATTTTTATAGAGCTATTATTTTGAGTGGAAATATCAGTTTTTTCAGTAACCAGAAAGAAGGTATTGGTTGAAAATATCATGGAAGCTATTATCTAGAATTAAGAAAGGAGTCAGATTATTCGGCACGCAAAAATATTGGTGTAAATTGAGTAATGGAATCAGATTTTTTAATAATCGAAGATATGGTATAATTTTTGACAGCAGAAGGGTTGAGGGCAGACTAGTTGTTTAGACTCAGCCGGTGATCACGGATTTTATATTATTAGAAATTGGTGAAAGTGTCAGATTTTCAACTTTACGCTATTGTGTAAATTGTGGAGATTCAGATTTTAAATAAGATCTGATATTGTTAAGAAAGTGGAAAGAGAATCAGGTTTCAGTTACACATTATAATGGTTGAAATATAAAAAGAAATATTAGTTAGAAATTGAGGAAAGAGTCCAAGTTTATCCATATTGAGAAGATTTGGGTAAAAAGTGAGGAAAAAAAGTCAGCTTTTCAATAATCAGAAAATCAATTGTAGATTTTAAGGAAAATTAGGTTTTTTCAAATAATTATATCAATTTGTTTTGAATTTGGGTAAGTATATAAAGCAGAATGAATGGTCGAAATTAGGAATGGTTTACGTTTTTTCAAAGCCTAAAAATTTGGAAGAAATTAAATGAGTCAACTTTTCTCAAATAGGATACATGTTGCTAGAAAATGAACGAGAGTCAGGTTTTCCAATAACAGCAATATTAATTGAATTTTAAGAAAAAATCAGTTTTTTTAACATCGAGATATTGGTGAAAACTGGGAAAAAGTCAGCTCTTTAATAGCAAAAAATGTGGTAAAATGAAGAAATAGTAAGATTTTTAATCAACTGAAGATATAGGGAAAAAAATTTGAGGCAGAGCGATTTTTCGATAAGGAGAAAAACTAAAATATATGAAATTGGTCATTTTTTAATGAGAAAAGTATTTGGTACAAATTTAGGAAAAGATTCTGGCTCCTACTTACGACGAGCTAGTGTTTGTTAGAATGGGAAAAGAAAAGGTTTTCAAAATTATCATAATATTTTTTTGAATAAATCAGAATGTTGTAGAAAATGAAAAGACAATATTTTTTTAATTTCAAATAACCAGTAATTTTGTAGGAAATTGACGAAGGAGTCAGAATTTTTATAACTGAAGAATGAGAAATAATTGAATAAAAAAAAGTCCTGATTTTTCCCTAAAACAGAGAATGATTGGTAGGATTCAGCATGATCTAAGGTTCCCAAATAAAAGAAAGCATTCTGGTAGACACTGAGAAATAAAGAATCAAGTTTTCATTACGATTTAATTAATGGGTTAGAAGGTAAAAAAGAATCAGGTTTTTCAATGCCCTTAAAAATATTTGTTGAAGTAATATAAAGATTTTTTGAGAATTTAGGAAGGAAAACAGAATTTTCAATAACCGAATAATTGACTCTTGAGAAGGAGTTAAATTTTTTTGATAAGCAGAAAGGTATGAGCGGAAATTGAAGGAAGAGATGGATTTTCAATATCAAGTATTTGATTAAAGATTAGAATTAGATAAGAATAACTTTGCGATATTGGTAGACGAAAAAGAGTTTTTCAATCAAAAAAAACTAGAAGGAAAAAAATTTTTAAAAAAAAATTTAAATTTGATAATCAATTTAAATAGTTAATAGGATTATTAAACTGAACTTACTATTTCTTCTTCATTTTCTTATTTTTTGTGTGTTTGTGGTGTGTGTGTGTGTTGTGTGTGTGTGTGTGTTGTGTGTGCTTGTTATTTGCAGATAAGGAATACACTCTTCGAAAATTATTATTATTAATTATTATCTATTATTAATTATATTATTATTAATTATTAATTAATTATTATTTTATTTATTATTATTATTATTATGTATTATTATTATTATTAATAATTAAATTTTATTATTATTAAATAATTATTTTTTATAATTATTATTTTATTATTATTTTATTATTATTATTATTCTTAGAATTATTATTAAATTTTATTATAATAGATTATTATTATTGAATATTATTATTATTTATTATTATTATTCATTATGATTGGATATTAGGTGATAGTTTGAAGGGAATAATATTATTTTTATTATTTTATTAATTTCTGTATTAATATGATTATTATTAATTATGATTATGATTATTATTACTTTATATTTTATTATTATTATATTATTATATATTATTTTATTTATTATTATTATTATTATTATTATTCATTATTTTAATTCATTATTATTATTATGTTTATTATTATTATTATTATTATTTTATTAATATTATTATTATTATTATTATTATTATTATTATTATTATTATTATTCATTAATTATTATTTCTTATATTATTATTAATTTTATTATTATTATTTATTATTATTATATTTAGAATTATTATTATTAACTCTTATTATTATTATTATTATTATTATTATTATTATTATTATTATTATTATTATATTATTATCTATATTAATATTTTATTATTATTATTAATTATTATTTATTATAATTTTCATGACTTTTTATTAATTATTAAATATTATTATTAATTTTAATTTTCTCTTTTGTTTTTAATTTTTTTATTTTTATTATTATTACTATTTATTATTATTACTATTATTATTATAATTATTATTAAATTATTATTATTCATTATTATTATTATTATTATTATTATATTATTATTATTATTATTATTATTATTTTATTATTATTATTATTATTATTATTATTATAATATTATTAATTATATTTTATTATTATTATTATTATTATTATTATTATTAATTATTATTATTATTATTATTATTTATTATTATTATTATTATTTATTATTATTATTTTATATTATTCTTATTATTATTATTCTTTTTTCTTATTAGTATACTCCTTATTATAGGTTTATTATTATCGTTGCTGACAATGAATGATTATTATTATTATTATTATTATTATTATTATTATTATTAATTATATTATTATTATTGTTATTATTAATTATTATTATTATTGTTTATTTATATTATTTTATTATTATTATTTTATTATATTATTATTATTATTATTATTATTATTATTTATTATTATTATTATTATTACTTATTTATTATTATTATTATTATTTGTTTTTGATTAAGGTTCTGTTATTATTATTGTATAATTATTATATTATATAATTATTAATTATAAATATAATTATAATTATACTAATTATAATTATATATTATAATTATAATTATATTACTATTATGAATTATAATTATAATTATAATTATCAATTATAATTATAATTAATAATTATAGTTTAATTAATAATTATAATTTATAATTATAATTATATTATAATTTAATTATTATTATTATTATTATTATTAATTATTATTATTATTATTATTATTATTTTATATTATATTTTATTATTATTATTATTTATTATTATTATTATATTAATATAAATAATAATAATAATAATTTAATCTAATATAAAATGCTATATATTTAATAAATAATAATAATAATAATAATAATAAAATTATTATTATTATTATTATTATTATTATTATTATTAATATTATTATTTATTAATTATTATTATTATTATTATTATTTCATTATTATTATTACTGCTACTACTACTACTACTACTACTACTACTACTACCACCACTCTTTCTTCTACTATGAAAAGTCTGTTTTATTTCAAAAGCTTCTCAAGGCCCTGTCATTTTACATGCTGTTTTTTAATTCTTGTTCTTGTATTGAATCTGTTTGACAACATTGAGCGGTTTAAATATAATAGGCAATTATTGTTTATATATATATTTATCATTTGCGCTCAATGCGCTTTTTCCCATTAGCTCTACGTTTATATAAATTAGAGAACATGCTAAAATAGATTTTAATTGCTAACCTACTGTTTCAATTCAGTGTTATTTTTTATTTTCCTTTTCCCTGCACTTGTGAAATAAATTTCTAAAAAAAAAAAAAAAAAAAAAATTCAGTTTTTATTTCTTATAGAAATATAAAAAAAATAGCTTATCTTATGGCGGCAGAGCATGAATCATAAAACAAACATAACTAAGCAAAGCATACACACATATTTGAACGTTTTATACTACAATAAACCTTCTTGACGTGTACGTACACTAGCTCATTTAAATGTACGGTTAATACGCACTGCCTTCCTTAATAGTTTTTCTCTATCATTGTATAATAATTGGTATTGAACATCTTCTTACAATCTTTTTGGTAGATTTGATGTGAACGATTTGTGTATTTAAATTGATTGGTTAATTTGTCTTTTATATACACTTTATATCTATCTATATATGAATTTGGACTTGTAGTTGTCCTAACTTACGTAAAATAATAATTAATAAAAATAAATAAATAATAATAATAATAATTATAATAATAATAATAATAATAATGATAATAATAATAATAATAATAATAATAATATAATAATAATATAATAATAATAAAATAATAATAATAATAATAATATTAATAGATAATAATAATATTCTACAACTTACTCAAGCACCTAAACATCTTGCTCTAAAATCTGCTTTTCAACCAACGACAACCTTCTTTAACCAAAATCGTACTATTATTCTTTAAGTAATATAAATCAAATTTTCAACACTTTTATAACAATATAATTTAATTTTTTAAAACAAATATATTATATTTAGGTTTAAACACAATACGAGAATTAGTGATTTAATATTCCGTAATATTTAATATTTTGAATATTTATATTTTTAGAAGTTATAGATGTAACCTAGGTTTTCAACTTATTTAAGAGATATGTGTTAGCGAATCAACTATGCCGGTCCGTAAATTATAATATAATAATATTAATAATAATAATAATAATAATAATAATAATAATAATAATAATAATAATAATAATAATAATAATAATAATAATAATAATAATAATAATAATAAAATAATATAATAATATAATAATAATAATAATAATAATTAATAATAATAATAATAATATAATATAATAATTAATAATAATATAATAATAATAATAATAATAATAATAATAATAATAATAATATTAATTTGTTCGCTAACAGAAAACAAAATCTAAAGCAAGATAGATAAAAACTTTTAGAACATATTACATAAAAAAAAAGTTATCTACAAAGTAAAAAAAAAAAAAAATAGGTGAAAAGACATTGTTCTTGTCTCTGTTTTGAGGCATCTTTTTTTTACATGTTTTAATATTAATGGTAGTTTTTTTTTTTCGTTACGAAGAAAGAGAACTTATGTGAAGAGGGAAACAGTTTTTTGTTTTAAAATTTAAAAAAAAAAAATAAAAAAAAAAATAAAAAAATTTTTTTTTTTTTATATAATTAGAATTTAAAATTTATTGAACGACTTCTAACATTGAATTATTTGTATTTCGAAATTATTTTTTAAATGTCTATTTTTAGGTGTATATTTTATAATATTTATAGGTAAGGTATATATTTTTTATATACATTATCGAAAATAATAATGCATAAAATATACATAAAAGGTAATGTATTTTATAATGTAACAAATTCACTCACTTTTGATTGTTTTTTCTGATTTCAAAAATTAAAATTTTTGCACTAATATATATTGTGGCATTTTTAACATTGATAATTCATTGAAAATAATGTCCTTAAAGGCACGATTTATAAACTTTCCTCTTTGAAGTTTCCTCAAACAAAAACGTTTTTTCTCATGGCACCGAAACACTCTTTCAGTTATTTTAAAAAAGTTCTTGAACTAATGTAAATTTTAATTTCCAGTAAAAGCGGTTTTTAATTTATTAATAACGTCAGATTGTTTATATCAAAAAAAAATTTTTGTAATGGTTATGCATCTTAGAAATGAATGGACTTATGTTGTGTGTTATTATTATTATTCAGCAGAATTGTTGTTTGAAGAATAAATGTTGATATTGATTGATTCTTGCTTTCTTTCTTTCCATTTCTTTATTTGTAGTGATCATGATTTTGCACTCTTTTATTATAGAAGTTGGTGTATTCAGTGTCAAAGGCATGCAATTTCCTTATCTGCATGCGCTTCGTGTTATTCAAGTTATGCATGATTGTTTTTATATAGGTCATAATAATAATTCCATTTGGTGCTTCTTTAGAAACATCAAGGTCTTTGCTTCTAAAAAGTATTTTCTTTCAATAGAAAAAAGTCGGTTTCTATTGACTAGAATTATTTCTTCTAATTTTTTTGTACCTATTAAGAGGTAATAATTTAATATTGCTAATCGTACTTTAAAAAGAAAAATAATTTCATTTATTGCCTATTTAAAATTAAAAATCTTAAAACAGTAAGAGTGAAATATAATTTAAAACCAAATCTCTATATCAAAATTTAATGAATGAAATCTAATATAATTGATTTTGTATAGCCATTCACTGACTGTTAGGCGGCAATACCCTGCGAAATGTTCTTGGAACACGCAATTTGGCTGAGATTCTTAGCGAACGGGAAAGTATATCAAGTACAATGCAGAGCTCCCTCGATGAAGCAACAGATCCTTGGGGTGTAAAAGTTGAGAGAGTCGAAATGTAAGTTTTACTTTTCACTTTAATTTGCATTTTATATCATAATACCTTATTTGCAGGACATTTTTATTATTATTATTATTATTATTATTATTATTATTATTATTTTATTATTATTATTATTATTATTATTATTATTATTATTATTATTATTATTATTATTATTATTATTATTATTATTATTATTATTATTTATTATTATTATATATATAAATATATATATAATATAATATATACTTAACTTAGTATAATATATATATATATATATTATATATATATATATTTTATATATATATATTATATATATAATAATATAATATATATATATCTATATATTATATTATAATATATTATTTATTATAATATAATATATATATATATATATTATATATATATATATATATTATATATATATATATATATATAGATGCGGTCTTTATTCTTTCGTGAAAATGTGTGAAATCGTACTGGGTATCATGGAAATGTCAGAGGAAAAAATGTTGAGGAGAAGAGAAGAGAGGTGATGGATGTATTTAGAATAGCTAATTTGTTTTGCTCACTGTGACTGAAACAAAGATGAAAGGAAATGAGTGGTGTGATGTGAAATTGTATGTGCTGTGATGGTGTGGAAGGATTACGATGGGGGGAAAGGAAGTAGTTGCAATCTGATTGAAGTGACTTCTGGTAGCAGAGTGTGGTAGAATTTTGTGTTTGATTACTAAAATTCTAATGGTTATATTTAAGTTTGAAAAGTCAAGGTATGTGTGTGGTTGTGACATATGGTCATCTGAGGTAGTGTTTGGAAGAGAGTGCTGATTTTCTGGGTATAATCTGATGAATGTTTTGGATGGGGTGAGTATGTAGCTTCAGATTGATTGTGTGGGCAACCTAAATGGTTGGAATTAGGGTGTCATAAAAAAGGGGATGGATAACAGATGGCTTGGGTGTCAGGAAAAAATGAGAATGGTAAGGAAGGTGTTGATTTCTGTGAGGGAGAGGTATGCGTGTAGGTAGGTGGGGTATGAGAGTTAAAAAAAGATTGAATATTATGGTGGTGAGAAGAGATGTTGAAGTGTGTTGATGTTAATCAGTGAGGGGTTAGGAATAGGATTATCGATCATTAAATGTTGTTTTATGTAAAATTGAGTTAGTGGGGGCTTGGATGGAGGGGATACGAAAGGAAGTAGGTAAAACTAAGAGTGAAAGTTAAGTGACAAGGTAATAAAGATAAGTTATCTTAAGAGCTCTTGCAAGAAATCAGTTGAATGTAAACATTTGAAACTGAACAAAATCTGGAAGCAAATGAAGGAAGCGGCTATTAATAGTGATAAAATATGGTGGATTTGCTAAAGGTAGGGAGTAAAATGTAACAGGGAATGATGGAATGAAAGGTGATGTAAGCGGTTTAAAATTAAAATAGAAGCGGTGGTTGAATGTACTAAAAGCATGATGAGGTTCAAAGAAAGATATTGCAATTATATAAGTAGGAAAAAGTACATACTTAAAGATGCCGTAGATGGAAATCAATAAGTAAATGAACATTTTGGAGCGAGGATAATGGAACTTACAAGGGAATAAGAAGCGTTCTTCTGGAATCTGAGAGAAGCGAGAAATGGCTAAGAAATGAAAATAAGGGAATCTGCTTTAGAATAACGAAAAGGGATTGTCGATTTCATAATTGATGAGATGGATGAGAGGGAGTGTGAGGGAACGTTTTCTAAAATCTGCATAACATCTGGTAGTAATGAAGAGGTGATATGAATGTGTGTGGGTTTTTGATGGTGCAAGAAGGAATTGTTATTTTGGGGAATGAGATCTTAGTGAAGGGAGAATGTAGTTGGAAGTTAGAAAAGTTTGAAGATGGTAAATCTTCAGGTATAGATGAAATTACTGGTTAAATGACAAGAATGGATCGAGGATGGTGATTGAAATTGATTTGGAAGTTTTGTACCAAGCGTTATGGAGGGTATAGCTCCGAGGGATTGGAGGAGAACAGTAATGGTACCCTTATATAATGGTAAGGGAAATAAGGATAACTGTAGGAATTTTAGGACAATTAGTTTATTGAGTTTTGTAAGCGGAAGGTAAATTGCCTGTGAGTTTGGTTGGAAAGAGTGTGCGAGCTCGACTGAAGCATGTATTGGTGAAGTACAAGGTGCGGTTTAGAAGTGGTAAGGAGGAAATGTGTGGATCAATCTTAGC
>JABUQX010055368.1:12500-15000 GCA_015478945.1 Trachelipus rathkii
TATAATTATCTTTGATACAATAGAAATCATCAGTTTAACTATAATATAAACAATAATTTTATGAAGAAAACATTATAAAACAGGATGATATAACAATAAAATAAATTTATATTAACGTAAATTAAAAAAAAAATCTTAATATTAATAAAAGCAAGCTAAAAGAATTGTAAAATATAAATATTCCTTAGACACAAGTTAATGCTGATATTTGTTTTCTATGTTTTCCCCATTTTTTGTAAATGTTTCGCTCAACTAACTTTCAAGCAATTTTTAAATTAAAATAAATCTGTTTTTTTGTATATTAATTTTTATTATCATAAAAGAAAGCACAAACCATTAATTGCAACTAGATATATTTATATATCATTTTCTATATATATATATATATAATATATATATATATATATATATATATATATATTTATTATATATATATATATATATTATATTATTATATATATTTATATTTATATTTTTTATATTTATATATATAATACTCATATATATATATATAATATATATATATCATACTAATATATATATATATATATATATTATATATAATTATATATATATATATATATATAGTATATATATATATATATATATAATATATAATATATAAATTATATATATTCTTGCTTGAAATAAAAGGGAACAACGAATTAATCATGATGGCAATTTCAATACAAAATAAAACTTTTATAAATATTATATGATACTTCTTTTTATAGTAGCAATTAGGATTTATTAATCCATTTATAATTTTATTATTATAATTATATTATTAAATTATTATTATTATTATGATTATTATTATTTTTTCTCATTCTGCGCGATACTCCAGTTATGTAAAGGTCTTATTCGCCCCTGAATACTGTTCCACATTTGGGGTGGATTCCGGTTCCACCCTCCTTTTGATAGAGTTGAAGCTTAGGCTAAGAGGCTTATAAACCTGTCCCATACTTCCTGACTCCCTTGACCCTCTTTCTCTGTGTCGGAGTTGGTTTCGCTATCTCTTTCTATAGGTAGTCAGCAGATCGCTCGAGAGAATTGACCTTCTCATTCCTCACTACTTGCGTCGCTCCGTAACCAAGAGGTGCTGTTCTCTCATGAAATTATGGCGAATATTGGAGACTCAGGATCACTCGTTTGGTACCGTTCCTTCTTTCCACCACATCTGGTGTTTGTGGAACTCCTTGCCTTTCTATTTTTCCTGCAATATTCAATCTTCGTCTCTTTAAAGTCCCGGTCTGTGCCCACCTGAGCGAATGAAGTTTAGGCAAGGGAAAGGTGTGGGTTTACTTTCCAATTTTATTTTTAGAACTTTTTTTTTAGGTATTTAGTTATGTAATCTTTCTTAGGTACTATTGAAATATATATATATAATAATATATATATATATTATATATATATATATTATATATATATATATATATTATATATATATATTTATATATATAATATCATATATATATAATTCCTTGCTCTCGTTAAAGATGATTGATAAATTTCCATCCGTTTATATAGTTCAGCTATATTAAGCATTCATCAAAACTAGTTTTGTTGGTCTTCTTTCTCGAGTAGAATTGAGAAAGTATGGTTTGAGCCTCTTGAGAATAGGGAATATCTTTCCGAAGTGCACGTTGTGAGTGAGATTGATACTATAATTCCTAATAATGCAAATTTAACTGTGTATAACAAATTTATTTAAAAAATTCTTAATATTTTAATTATCTAAATGTCGGTTGAATGACTTTACTAACTTCCGCTTTAGCTTTAACTAGTTGGAAAACTCATCAAGAAAAGGAATCGCGATTGCTTATTTCTTTTCATTTTACATTGATTCTGACAGCTGCTTTATCATTTCTGCAATAACAGAAAGAAGAAGTTTTGTTTCAACTTCCAAAATACTTGAAACTTTTTCATTAATGTTTGAGCAAAAATCTTTCAAAACAAGTATCATACTTTCAATGTGGTTAAGAGAAATTTCTGTCATTATTGATGGTGACTTTTAATTTTAGTTAACATAATGGACGAGTGAAAGAGGAATAAAGTTGGATCATCATAATATTAAACTTATAAAATCTATTCTCTCGTGATTAACAGATTCAATAGATTTGAGTATGGAGATGATTGTCACTTCTTGTATTTGTTGCTTAGAGTTAATTGACTTGAGATTTCACAGTTGATGATGGTGATTGTAATAATGTTTTTAAAAATGTGTGTAGTTTTACAAAAATAGAAATAGATCTTTATTTCAATGGACCATTATGAAAGTATCGCATGTGTCTTTCCGGAAAATTCACCGGATGGGAATTTTATCAATTTTTTCTTTTTCCGATATCAACATCGCAGTGGTTCAGAGCCACCACGAATATTCTTTGCTTAACCTAACCTACCTAACCCAAAATTTAAAAACCGAAATTTCTTAATTTTTAGCTTTTGGTGAAAAATGGCGTTAGTATGTCAAAGGTAAAGATCATTTTATTTCACAGAT
>JABUQX010055369.1:0-2500 GCA_015478945.1 Trachelipus rathkii
AATGGGCATTCACCTTACCTGGATTAAAGGTGGACTCATCGTAAATCACTACACGATCTAGAAAGGTCATCGTCTCGACCTAGCACTGCACAAGCAAAGGTAAACCGTAGAGCATAGTCCTCGGGCTTTAAAGCATGTACAAACTGCAACTGGTATGCACGCATGTGTAAATGTTTCCTTAACACCTTCCTACACCGTCGTTTTTGGCACCTTCAGTTCTTGACTTTGCTCTTCGAACGGATTTCTTAGGACTTTGAAGGAACGAGGCCCTGATACGGTTCACATCCTGTACAGTTCACTTTGGGCCGTCCTGCACTTTTGCCTTTACAAAGACATCCATTAAGTTGCAAATTGCCTATACCATCGGCGAATGTTTTTGTCACATGGAGGGTCACATTGGAACCGTAAACGATACGCACGTTGAATCGTAATTACAGATTCACACTTAGCAAATTGTAGGACACAGAAAGCTTTACGCTCAGGACTCGTCATTGTCAGTATGTGGCGCAGGCACACAAGAGAAGACTACATCTGAATGCGCGCATGCGCGTATGTCGACCTATCAGGAGCTCGTTCTGGCGCAAGTGCATATTCGAAGCTATGCAACTTACTCTTCACTTTGATGTACTATGATATGATATGGCGAATATTGTATATTATGTTGTTATAATAAAGGCATTGAAAACATGGGACAGTTCTTTTAACGGACACCCGGTATTTGAGTATTAATTATAAGGTATTTTACGCTTTGAGTATTTTCGGCAAGCGGCCAAAACATCTGCTATAGGTCAAAGCCTAATTAATTTTTTTTGATAAGCTTAATATCATTATTAATATTGGTTATACCAATTAATTATAATAAAAGAAAATTAACAATAATTATTACTATTCCTTACATATTGGAAGAACGGTTAATCGTTAACGATTACGTTAAGCTTCCTCTCAGTTCTTTAACCGATAATGCTTAATGATTACGTCGTTAATATTTTTTGTTAACGATTAAAAATTAACGACGTTAACTTTCTCCTTAACGGTGCCCACCTTTTGTATATATATATATTATATAATATATTATATATATATAAAGATATGGAACATTAATGATAGAAAAAGCACAGAAATTCATTTCAAAATTGGGGAAATAATTGCTGTGGGTAATCTGCCATTTTCTTATGTAGAAGACATTGGATTTAAGAGGAAATTTTAATAAATCACGGTATGTCCAAAATATAATCTTCCATCAAGGAGGTACTTTTTCAGAAGAGATTATCCAAACAATATAAAAGGGTAAAGAAAAAAATAACACTTCAGCTGCAAGAAATTCAAGCAAATATCATTAACATCACATATTTGGGACTGCTGCTCAAATAACAATGAAAGCTTTATAAGTATGTTAGGGCATTGGATTAATAAAGATTTTCAAAGGAAGAGTAGAACATTACAAATGAGTAGTTTTAGTGTTTCCCACTCAGCAGAAAATATATGTCTAAAAAGTGAGGGAATACTTAAGAGCTGGGATTTAAAAACTAAAATATTCATGTTGTCCTAACAGATAATGCACCAAAACATTACAAAAGGTATGAAGAAGCGACAGGTGTTTAAATGAGCATGTTTATTCCCATTCCTTTACAGCTTAGTAATACATGATGCTTATTTTCTCAAAGAATCAATAAAATGATTAATTACTTTATGTAGAAAAATTGTAGGTCATGTTTAGTAGATCACTCAATTGCTAAACAACTAAAGTTAACTGAAATTTCAATATCTCAAAAATTTGCCAATTACAAAGCTTTCCAAGAATGTGGAACAAGATGGAATTCAATCATATTATAATGCTGCATAAGAATGAATGCAAAAAATTGCAATTTCTATATATTCTTCAAATTCGGAAAACAATCTAGATATCCTTAAATGCAAATCACTGGAAGCAAATGGAGAATATAATTAGATTGCTAAAGACCATTTAAGAATTAACTAGAATAAGAGCGAGTGATGGATGATGAGATTTATCTTTTGTAATACCTGCAGTTAATGCATTGCAAAAAAATTTAGCAAAAACTTGGAAGGATAGCGGTGTGAAAACTATGAAAGATGAACTTTTAAATTCTGTTACTGAACGTTTGGTACCATTAAAGAGAAGAAACTTTATGTACTTGCAACAGTTCAAAATCCACAATACAAATTAGCTCCCTTTGATATTATTGATCAATTTCCGATTTAAAATGTATGCTCAAAGAAGAAGTAAAACTTTTCATAAAAGAATAAGAAAATATCACATTACGTTCATTTTTAGATGAACAAAATGATGATCAAATTGATCAGTCTCATACAGATCACATGAAGAATCTGAAAAAGAAACGGCAGATATTGATAAAGAAACACATTCAATTTTCTGGAAGTGCTTGATGACATGCTGACAAGAAAAATCGTTAGGAGAAAATGAAGAATATTCAGATAACAATCAAACCAAGTGGAACTGATCAAAGGAGAAAAAGTTAAA
>JABUQX010055369.1:7500-25000 GCA_015478945.1 Trachelipus rathkii
TGTAGAGGAATACGAAAGATCAACTTCTTCGGGTACCTGTTGTTGTAACACCTTTAATAAAGAAATAGAGCACCAACGTCAATACGGGTATATGATCAAAGGAGTTAGAAAGTAGAGGACAGTTTATTAATCTTTTAGTTTTAGACTAAACCCTATAGAAAAGAAATGCGAAACCGGAGTCCCCCCCCTCCAAAAGGGCGGATAATACCCTTATATAATTGGATTAATTGTTAGGAAGAAAAAAGTTTACGCAACCTGTACAGAACTCCCAGCTTCTTTCAGGTCATTTCAGCAACCGTTATGATGTGAGGTTTCCAAGATAGTTTATTGTTTATGTTCAGGCCAAGAAAGTTTATATTGTAAACAGGTTAGACGGGAGAGCTGTCGAAGAAGATAGAAAAGTTGGGATTGGTTTTTGAGTGGGAGATGTGAAGAAGCTGAGTTTTTAAAGAGTTGAACTTCACAAGGTTGAGGTAACCCTACCAGGAAATTACATCCAGAACGGCAATGATAGAATCGAAAATGTGAAGTCGATTAGCAACTTTAGAAGTGAAAGGGGGAGCAGATTTGAAATGAGTGGAATAATAGAGATTTGAGTCATCAGTATAAGAATGAAGAGTTAGGTGAGCAGCTAAGAACATCGTCAATGTAAATCAAGAATAAAGTTGGAGAGAAACAAAACCTTGTGGAATACACAGTAAATAGGAAAGAAAAAAGAGGTCGCTCCATCAACAAGTGCCGATATGGAACGATCTCAGTAAAATTAGACAAAAATGAGCAAAAAGAAGGAGGAAACCCAAAGAATAAGCTTAGATAGCAGTGACGCATGCCACAGACGGTCAAAGGTTTTGAATATGCCAAGCGTCACTATACATGACTCCCCATAGTTGCCAAGGGCAGAAGACCATAAATCACTGAGATAGGAAAAAGTGTCAGCAGTTGACATCGAACGTCGAAACCCATACTGGTGATCCGAAAGGAGGGGTTGCGATTCCAGATGATTCAGGAAATGAGAGTTGAGGATAGTTTCAAAGATTTTGGACAGAATACAATTGAGAGTTATAGGCCCATAATTAGAAGGATCATAGCGGCCACCTTTCTTCGGGATCGGTTGAGCATTGCCCACTTCCGCAACTGAAAGAAAGTGCTAGATTACAAGAATATGAGTAGAACGAACGATGACAGGTCCCAGCTTGGAAGCAAACTCCCTCAAATCACGTGGAGGAATGCCGCCCGGGCTACTAGCCTTCTTAACATTCATAAATATCTCAATCTCATGCACCCAATCATGTGTTAAAACAGGGACGGGACTCATGGGCACTGAGAGGAGCCAAGGGAGTAAGGAGCGGGTTGCAAAATCATCGGTAGAAATTAGATAAAAAAAGGAGGCCAAAAAAGATTAGCGTTTTCAGAAAGGAGTATTAGTTACATATCAGTCAGAGCGAATAAGAAGGGGATGGAAGAATTATGAAAGAAGTTATTTAGAGAAATTATTAGAGATATTTTGGCAAGAGGCCAAAAAATTTTATCAGTAGGACTTTTATCAGCGCACTTTCTTTTGGTAAAAGCACGCTTAGACTGACGAATAATATCCCAGCAACGATTCCGAGTTGAACGAAAACTTGCAAGAGTAATAGGAGAAGGAGAGTTTTTCCATTTCCGATAGAAAGTGTCTCGCCTGAAGAGCATGAAAACAGGTGCCATCAAATCACGCATTATGAAGAGAAAAATTTAGTAGAAGATGAATAAAATCTGCTCATCTTTGTCGAAAGATTGCGACCCTCTTTTTCAGAGTCATTGAAACGGTCTCCGAGTCAAAGCAGGATTCATTACAAGGGTAGTTAGCAAAGAAGCGATGCATGCTCTCAATTAGCCCGATTAAAATGCCAGAAAATACGCTCAGGGCATGATTTGAGCTGCTGGAAAGAAGGTGCTATAATTAAGAGCTACAAGTGGTCAGAGTTACCAAAAGGAGGAAAAATTGTATATTTGTAGTGAGAAGGAGAAATGATGAAGCATAGGCCAAAAATGTTCAAGAATTGATTTGGACGATATGAATGTGTGTAGGTTCCTTAATCAGCTGTTCTAGATCTTTGAGAATATTCAATGCTTTTGGCCTCCTTCCACCTGTACCAGTATGAGAGGAGCCCAACCACTCAGTGTGATGAACGTTGAAATTTCTAAAGTAGAGGACTTCGGCATTTGAATGAGAAGAAGTAAGTCTAGTTAGAAATAGTAAGATATTTAAAAAGAGCTGAAAAATCTGTTCCATTAGGAGAGCAGTAGCAGAAACACAAGATAATGATAGTAGTAGAAATAAAGAACTTAAGTCATAGAATATCGTAGTTTGGAGACTCCAGGTTTTTGAGACGTGTTACGGGAGTGTTGATGTTTATATTGGCACAGACTCCACTTCAGCATACGAAAATGTAAAATAAGTTTGCAGTTAGGATATGGTTTAATCCGAGAAGAATCTGGATAGTGAGTCAGGGACAGAAGTAAGAGTTAGGATGAGTTAGAAAGGTGATACTCCACAGATTGGAAGTTGGCGTCAAGGTCACGGACGTTGGCAAAGTCAATAGAGGGCACATTTCGGCGTCCGACTCCCACCAGGGCGTCACACAGTCCTGTCATTCGTTTGCATCAGCGCGCCCAAACATACTCACAAGCACACCAAATTTTTAGCGCACACAAGCAAATATACTAGTGGTGTAAATTAAAACCTTTTAAATTAAATATATAATAATTTATGATTATAAAAATGCAAGGCAGAGGCTAAATGAAACCACATGTAAGTAAATATTAAAAACCTTGAAAGTTAAAAATCACATTGCACTCACGCAACCCAGACAAATATACGTCGTACGTCTGTTTACTACTACTACCATTAACAATCTGACCCAGGTGTATAAACGATAGCCACCCCAACAAATAAAGTCTTCTTCTTTCTTCTCATTCTTTCTTCTTCTTTCTCTTTCATTTTCTTTCTCTTTTCTTCTTCTCTTCTTCTCTTTCTTCTTCTTCTTGCTTCTTCTTCTATCTTTTCTCTTCTTCTTCTTCTTTCTTTGTTACTTCTCTTCATACTACTGGTCTTTCTACTTCTTCTTCATTATACTACTACTCACTACCTTCTTACTATCATTATCTACACTCACTACTACTTACTATATAATAAAATAATAATAATAATATAATATAAATAATAATAACCTAATAATAATAATAATATATCATTATTAATAATATAATTATCAATAATAATATATACACTCAATGAACTTGAAAATTAACTAATATATAATAATATAATAATAATAATCATATATAAAATAAATACTAATAATTCTAATAATACTTCTTTATTAATAATAATAATAATCACTATAATATATATATACACTTATATTAATAATAATAATAATAACTCTAATAATAATAAAATATAATCAATTCTCATAATATTTATAATAATAACATAGCATGACCAATAATAATAATACAAATTATAATTATACATCTTATTATAATTAATTTAATATTATATATACACTATATCTCTTCTTACTTCTTATACATATATAATACATATTCTCATAATATCTATATACTTTAATTATACTTATCATTTATAATTATATAATTAATCACATAATAATTTAATCTTACACTAATTTCTTATAATAAGTATTATTATTATTTATTACAGTTTACATCCAGACAGAATGTTCAATCTGGTATTTCACGATACAGTACGCAAGTTTCTTTCGCTTAAAGATAAAAATATCAATTTATATTTAGTTCAAATTTCAAATTTATTAGATCGTTTCTTTCGCTACGCTATGTTTTTCCAGGATTTGAACGAAGAGATGGTGGGTAACTTTGTAATTAAAATTATTAACATCTTGATAAATATTAATGAGATTTTACAAATTTTTTATACTATTTGACCAATTATATTTAATACGATACTAAAATTATTTTTATAAATATTTATCACCATCTTTAATTCTGTTTGCAATTAACAACCGAGGCAGTAACCTTATGTAAGATTTGAAATATTAAAAAATAAATTTAATGTAAAATTATCAAAATATTCAATGTTATCATACAACATTTCCATGATGTAATAATTAGTTTATTTATTCTCTGTGTCTCAGTACTATGGGAGTGTGATATTACTCTGGTCTCAATTTCAGATCTTCTATTTTTTCCATACATGATTGAACTGGCAATAGTAATTATTATTCTTCGATTGAAGGTAGAAGGATAGTTTAATCATTGTATTATTTTTACTGACGGTGGAAGAATTTTTGAAAATAAATCTTCGTCTAGAAGAAGCAGGACTCTTTACACAAAATGATGCAGGAATAATTTTTCCTCTACATTCCCACTACTCTGGACCAACTCATTTGTCTATAAACGTATTAGAGCGGGTAAATAGTGAATTACACGTAAACACCTTATTTATCACAATTCATTTGAGAGAGAAATTCGTAGTGTAGATTGAGATGCATTACGATTTTAAATACTACGATAGTTTTGATATTATTATATATATGGACACCTTCCTGTATACCCTTCTCGAGTGTCCTGATTTTAATATGATATCGTGGCAAGGCTAAACGATCTAGCAGTATCTGAGGGATCTTCGTTAGTTTTGAGCTTCCATTACAGTTATCGACGATAATAATTTATAAGAAGAATACGCGTCTAAATCGTAGAATTTATTAATGGGGTGAAGGTAACATATATATATCTATATATATCAATTATATATATAGTTAAGTTATTTAAATAGTCAATGGTATTATAGCTAGATAAATTATATTATGTGATTAAATTTGAGTGTATAGCATATTAAGATTTCCATATCTTATATTAATATACCATAGTCATATCTATAGGGATTAATCTATTTGGTCTTATATATTTCTTATATTTATTCTTACTAAATTAGTGAGTAGGAAAATATGTAAGTCTGAAGGGGAGTGAATTAAATTTAATACTTTTATAGATATTATTTTTTTAAGTCGCTAAATTGCTTTTAGTGATCACGTCACTCTATTATTCCTTCTTTCTTCTTCTTCTTCTTCTTGCTTGCGTTTTAATTTTTCACTCTTCTTCTTCTTCATATCAGCATACTTTCTTTTCTCATCTCACGCCTCTTCACTCTCTCACTTAGCGTTGATATCACTATAAGCGTTCCAGTGTGTTAACCTCTTCTTCTTCTTGCTGTTGCATCTCACTTAATGTGCTCTGGTGCTTCCGTGTCTTCTTCTTTATTATTAAATTATTATTATTATATTATTCAATTGGATATATAAAGAAAGGGTTACTGGGGCTGGGCGTCGCCGTTTTTATTCAACATATGTGTCTGTTCACATTTAAGCGAATCATATTCCCAGTGAGGGAGATTGATCTTTTCTTTCAATATGAATAACAAAAGAATGTAACCTCTCTGATTTTACTTGTAATTAAAATCTATTATGAGCGCGAATAGGATTAACTACCACTTCTTTCTAAAAAAAGTATTGTACATAATTTACATTTCACCTTATAAGAGTCTGTGCTGCACTCTATTATTAATTCCACGTTACTCCACAATAACTTTTTCCGAGTTTTAATCTCGGCTCGGACGCAAATTGAATTTCCTTCTTTGTTGACCTTCTTATACGTTTTTTTTTGATTACTAAAAATCAATCAAGTTTTTTTCTTTTTAAACAGTCTATAGTCATTTTCCATTGATTATAAAATTATTTAAAATTTCTTTATTGAGTTGAAATATATAAAAAAAAATCTTGCACTGTTTATCTGCTCTTAAAATTTTCTTTCTCTACCAGAAATTTATCAAAGTCATGATGAACTTTCATACAATCTCAATATTTCCAACAGAAGTGGTCAATTTAGCATTATTAGCAAACTTCGGAACCCTTACAGTTTACTCCTTCATCCAGATCGCTTAATAAAATTTGTCAAAAACGATCTTTTTGTTAAGATTATCTAGCGAGCGCGAACTTAACTCATTTTAATAAATTGAAAATAACAATATATGAAAAAACTAAGAAAGTTGGAAATAGTATTAAACTAGGCCCAATAAAATGATGTTAATTTACATAATTTTTTCTTTGACTCTCCTATTCGGTTATACTTGAAAATTCATCTAGATGATCGGTCTAAAATTGGCGTAAGACAATCTTATAAAAACGAAATCACTTTTAAAACAATAAGTTACAATATTAGCTGTTCTCTATTTGCCCACAATACTTTAGGATAGAATACTAATGTGTTTGATTTACATTTTGTATATATATAGTACTATATCTATTATTTATCTTTTCTTATATATATTACCAAAAATATAATAAAAAAATAAAAAAAATATATAATATTTTTTCATTTGGGGGAGATTGAAAAGTGCATCGCTAAGAATAATTATATTTAATAATTATATTCTTATAGATGATCTTATTTAAGTTA
This sequence comes from Trachelipus rathkii, assembly GCA_015478945.1. Classification (NCBI taxonomy): domain Eukaryota; kingdom Metazoa; phylum Arthropoda; class Malacostraca; order Isopoda; family Trachelipodidae; genus Trachelipus; species Trachelipus rathkii. The sequence continues at coordinate 13,978 of JABUQX010055369.1, forward strand.
TTTACTAGAACCTTCGAACATATAGAGAACAACTAAGTCAGAAAGATAGTTGTAGTTGGAGATATATTTATAAATATATAACTGAACAGTGATATATGTACATGATATAATCGATCTTATATACATGAATTTTGTGAATAATATATATAGACTATTATATTATAATATTATATTAATATTATAATATTATTACAGTGAGTTTATATATTATAATAAAAAATATAGTCTAGATCTTCTATATATTATAAAGATTCTCTATAGGATAGTAATAGATTATTATTATGCACCATATTGTCTACTAATATGAATAATAAATTGGCACATCAGCTTTTTTCTATTGCTTCACGCTCGGCAATAATTTTTTTAATTGATTCGTAGGATGCAGGTTTATCTACATCCATTCTTAAATAAGAAACATGCTGAGAAAATACCATATTAACTATAATTTTATATTAAATCATTTTACTTATTAATATATGATTATATATGTTTGCTCTTTAATAATAGAGTAATTATACGATTTCCGATTATTTTTACATATCTCATTATTACATTATTATTATTATTATATCTATCAATTATTTAGTTATTTCATATTATTAATATTTTATTTATTTTAATATAATATAGATATATGTGGATTATTGGTTATATTAATAATATGATACGTGTTCTATTAATTATAAAGTAATTATTAAGTAATTATATAATATAAGCCATTTGATATATATTTAAACAATTTAATTTAAAATTAAACAATTATAGGTTTATTACTAAATATGTTAATAATAATAGATAATCCAGTTTGGCATTATATAAATATGGTTTTATCATAGTAGATACACAATTATAATTTTATGTGATAGGTACTGTTCAATATGCAAACTAAAATCCCAAAAAAGTTTCTAAAATTGATAATATTGAAGGATTTTACATTCAGAAGCTATAATTGATTGCAAGGGTTATTATTAATTTTTTTTTGATCATATATATGGTAGAAAAATTCTATTAAATATAAGTATTTATTATTAATTATAGATATTTATACTTTGTTAATTATTATCTATAATTATATTATATTAAATTATATTATATTATTAATATTTTTTATATATATATATATAAACTTTAATAATTATTATTAGAATATTTTTTTACTTTTAAGTTTGGTATAATTTATAATTACAATGTTATATATATAAAAAATTATATAATATATTTTATTAATTTATTATTATTCTTTTGTTAAAGCAATATAGTATTAGTATTAATGTAATTGTTTTGTGAAATAATTTTAAGTTATTTTTGTTTAGAATATATATATAATTTATATAGAGATGGAGTGTTGAAAGAATTAGTTAAGTATATAGTTAACTAGTATAAACTCATTTAAAAGAAAATTATGTGAATTACTACTCATAAATATATTATTATAATAGTATATTATTATATATTATATAGCTATATATGATATATAATTAGATAGATAGATATTTATTATATGGCTAAATAATTATATAATTAGTGATAGAATATAAATTAAGTATATCGTGTATAGTAAGATATATTTATATTTTAAATAAGAAATATTGTATAAAGTTATAGCTTACATTCAATAATTATATGATAATATATATATTTTAAATATATTAGTATGTATATATATATTATATATATATATATATATAGTATATATATAGTATAATAATATATAAGTATTATAGTATAGTGGAAATATTTATTAATATAATATTAGTTATATTTATTATTATATAAATATATTATAATTAGTAATAATACAAAATTCATGACATCTGCTCTCTGTTTTCACATTAAAATACTCAAACATTTCTTAGCCATATTGACTTTTTTTTTTATAATATATATAGTATATTGTATATATATATATAATTATGAATTTAATATTATTAATAGTATATATATATATATTATATATTTAATATATACACTTTAGTATATATATATTTATATAGTATATATAAATATATATATTAATGATAGATCGTATATTAAGTTTTATTAATATCATATGATATATATATAATAGTATTATATAGAGATATATATGTTTTATATATATATTACTATATATGTGATATATTATATATTAATATATATTAATATATGTTAATATATAAGGGAAATATATTTTTTATGTATAGGGATAGTTTTGTTGGGAAATACTGTAGAAATAAATAAGGTACTAATAAAATTGAGGAGAAATTAGGTAATAGGAAGATTGCGAACTAAGTATGGATAATGTATAGAAAGATCAATAAAAATAACAGGAAAATGTGAGAATGATATGAATAAGCTTTCCTATTTAATTAAGGGAGCAATTAAAATTGATAAAAATCATATATAGGATATAGATTATTAGTACGGATAATAAATGCGTATTGGATGACTATATGGTGTCAAGAAGTAGTATGTCGAGTACTTGTGTTTATATCAATCTATACCCTACTCATTTTTATTATATTTTATGACGTTAGGTGTTGAATGTGGTAATATGATACTAAGTTTAAAATATTGTGTTAAGCAAGGCTATTTAGTGATGATTCTCTTAAGTTAAGGTGAGAAAGCTGGTGGGATATCAGAAATGGAAAAAGAAAAAATTACTTAGGGTCACTGTGGGCATGCATACCGACATGGCAACTACTTATTATTCACAAGTGAATTGTTCCTAGGGTTTAAGGGAAAGGAATGGTTAGTATCGATGCACACTGACGGTCAAGAGCAAACGCATCCAACACAACTCCATGGACGTAGACATGGATTGGTATGTCCTGGGTCCGGGTACAATTATAGGGCGCGAGAGGGCTTTGTATATACATCGATACAATGTAAGTAATTAAACTACTGTAGCGAGGTGGGGGTTAGCCCACTCACGATACGATCGTAGTCGTCAACATACTAAATCCATAGATCAGTCTAATCTAATGCTTTCAGGTATAATAAGACTTAAAGGAAATAAATTATACTATCTTAATATATATTGACTATTTATATATATATAACAACAACACAAAGATGATAAATTTATTATTGGGCCACTAAATATAGAGATATCTAAAAAGAAGAGTATTAATATAAATATGGATTATTGCTACCTATAGGATAAATATTAATTAAAAGTAGTACATGCGTAAATGTATCCACATTACCATTTGTATATATATTGGAGGTTTGTTTGGTGGTGAATGTCTGTTGGTGTACGCTAGGCTATAGACATATCACTTTAACTGACAAATATTACACTTGTAGGAGGTGGGGGGTGAGCACGGCGAGTGCAAACGCACTTTTGGATTGAGACCAAGATCTTTCTCTCTGCTAGAATACCAGGATAGGTACGATATATAATGTACAGTATGATTATTTAAGATATATATAATGTTGAGAGCAACTCACTAACTCACACAGTTTTCAGACCATAATAGGTGAAAATAAATCTAAGCTATATAGAATATAGTATACTAATAGTATATGATAATATAAATAATCTTCTTATTGACTGAAAATAAATTAATACTATGAATATTACAGACCTATATATAATATAGTAAGATATAATGTAATATTTATTGAGTATAGTAAGGAATATATATATAATGGGATAAGTTTTTAACATAAATAATATATTGAGTATAACATCACATTTATAAGATACTACTAGATAGTATATATAAATGAGTAATATCATCAATTATACGTTATACATATAGAATATTTATACGTATAAGAGTTTGAAATATATGATAGAAGATATCTTATGAGTTGAGTATAATAGAATAGTTATTTATATTAGGATAGAAATCTATTAATCGTTATTTGTTATGTATATTATCAATACGCTATGAGTGAAATAATAAATATTTATATATGAATTTAGCAGGCTAAATTAAGTGATAATAAGATATATGTATGTATAATTATTATATTATATTATAATAAGTTATATAATATGTTAAAACTAAATAATTAATAGAATTAGATTACTATGGTTGTTATTTACACTTTTTGAAATAGCAAGAACATAGAAGCACATTAGTTTTATAGAAGGCACAGGGCTTTAGATAAATATGATTTTTATAGGGTAGATAAAGACTGGATATTTTTGAACATAATATTATATTTAATATATTTTTATAATCAGGCGCTATTTATATTGTCTGTATGAAACTCATTATTTATAAACATGAAGTGATGATAAGAATTATAGCGTAGAATTATAAAAAACCCTACTCTACTCTTCAAGAATTTACTGGTAATCCTGCACTTATTAATATTTTTGCGTACAGTTTAAAGTTACATATTGCTTATAGGCAAATCTAAATTACAATAGTTCCTATCACGATGTAGTTCCTTTTAATTTGTATGAAATGAGTAATACACAAAATTAAATGTTATTTATCTATTTAAATCTAAAATTTCTTGTAAAAATTTGAGAGCAAATATATAGGAAAGGATACCATCATTGATAAAGACAAATGAAACACACAACAAAAACTAATGTTGCATAATACATAGAGCATTTGGGATGTCGGACATTTGTTTAAGATTATGGGTATCTCTAGGTTCAGATTGATAATAGTATTGGGGCGCATTAGATAGAATCTATGGCATTAGAGCTACAGAGGTTCCGTTATTTCTAAGCTAGGTAACAGTAATGTCATTGACTATTGTTATCGAATCTCATTTTGTGCAACGTTGGACAGGAGTGTAATATATGTGATTCTTTATACAGCAAAGGTTAAGAACTAGGTTGTGAAGTTAAATTGAGAAATCCTAATCTAGTGATATTTTATCGAAACGCCATGTTATCTAAAACAAGGAGAGACATAGGTACATTTATGATTCTATCTCACAGAAAGTATTTTGTCTACTAACGCGAGTGTGGAGACAATGCATTAAAAGTTTATATTCATTCTTTAAACGGAGCCTCCAAAAGTAGAGGCCTTTCGCGCAACAAGCGATGTGCATTGAATCGCGGATCGGATTCGATAATTTACTTAATTGGTTGATCTAGAAAAAATCTCATTGTGTTTGAAGTAGATTCTAAAAGTATGTTTGCATTTTTTAGAAATCTATATTTATTATTTAAATGTTCATCAAAGAGCCATTACAGGATATAAAAATATATTGAATTAGGAAGAGGAACTTTCCTGTAGAGTCCTCGAATTATATAGGGGTAGGTGTGGGATATGATCTTCCTCATAGTGATAATCATACTGCCGCAGTAGAAAATGAGCCTGTAAGTAAATTAAACATGAATATCTACGCCCAGTTTTGGGCAAAAGCATGCAATATACGATATCCAAGATCTTGCCGACTAGAATTCTTGTGAATTGCTTCTAATCAGAGAGAGAGAAAAGAATTCGTTCAAGATTTCCGATAGTATTATATTACTGGTCTAGAGTTCTATAGTGAGAGTAGTAAGCAAAAACCATAAACTAAATGAATGTATAATTTATGCACTTCTAAGAGTTCTAATGTTTTATATAATGTGGGAGGATATACCTCATATTTAAGTCAGGACAGCATTATTATACTGCAAGTGAACGTATCTTATTAATATTAAAATTGATTCCAAGCCGTTGTGATCCTAATGTGATTGTGTCACATGTATTTTTGCTTTAATGAAATTTATTCATATATATATTTAATCTCCACATTATCAGAAGTTTTGCTCATAATATTGAGCATATATTATCGTAGTTATCTGATGTGCTGAGACGGTGTGGTTGTGAATTCGGCGATAATGATAAGTGGATGACAATATTTATATAGAGGTAATGAACGATTAATGTTGGTATAGCGATTTATTGTCTTATAGACGTGTATACATTTATGCTGAATTTTGCCTGAGGAATATTTCTTTTATGCCTGCAATAAAAATTGACAAGCTATGGGCTCTATTTGCCCTGGCAAAGCTTTTTATTCCGGAAACTTCTAGGTGTAAGGCGCGATATTAGGCATAACTAAAGGATGGTATATGAGAACTCCAGTTTCATATAGTAAGATGAAAATCAATATAATTTATTCGTAGAAGTCAATTTCATTTTAGATATATATTTGCAAGGCAGCGCAAATACATGTAGTAGACAATTCGTGAGCAATTATGAGGATATGCTTAGGGAATAACTCACAATAATAGGGGTGTTGATGACGGTTCTCTCGGAATGCGTGGAACAATTGAAGAATCTGATAACTCTAAGAAATAATTATTGCGCTTTATGGATTGGCACCGAATTTTTGAAAAATTATCTAAGAGGTTTTTCAATACAGAGCATTAGCAATAAAAAAAATCTATTAGAAAACATGAAAGCATTGATTCTCAGACTATCAAAATTGGGAGAGAGGTAGCTTTGAGTCACTGATATCTTGTGAATATAGTATTTGAATACTTGCAGTCGGAGAGAGAGAGAGAAAAAGTTATTAAGATTATAGAGTTTAAATTTATTGGTATCCTGAGATCTGAATTTTCGACGAACGGATACGAGATAAAAATGCGCTAAAATAAGAGAGAGAATCCTTACAGATCTTTCCTTCTAGAACTTTGTATTTTTCTTAGGAATTTTAGCTCCCGCCCAACGTCTGGGGGTAAGGTCTGCTGATAATTTGCATAGAGAGAAAGAAAAAGTAAGTCACGACAGAACAGAAACAAAGTCGGAAATAAGAGAGGTAGGCCACAACCTGTCACCGCCCCCTATAGTACTACCTAATTAGGTGGAACTCTGTCGCAGTCTAAAACATCCGACGTCTTAGGAGGATGGTGTATACAAGACGAATATGAGTCGCCACCGGGGAACAGAAAACACAGAATAGGAAGGCCCAGGAGAGAGCGAAGGACCCTACCACATAATTGGCATTGAATTATCGAGATATCAAAGTGCAGTAGGGGTTCCATACCCCTGGCTGTGGATATAACCATACCCCCTCTCAGCGAGAAACCTCCGTCCACTATAGAAAGTCAACTATTCTCTACTCGCCTCATGCCACTATCTCACAGTCCGTGTGAGTTGCTACCTTCAGTAGATATCCGTATGAACGTAATATCTAGTACAAACTGTTTCTTCTTCGGGTCTCCTCCACAGCCGGTCGAATTCCACGGAGCAAACTTCGGAGACTATACATCTCTTAAGCGAACGCTGACATGTCAGTATCACTCACGCTTTCCATCATGACCAAGTACATCTCAAGAACTTTGCAGTGTCTGTCATTTTTAAGCACTCCAGCGCGCCTTATTAGGCTTCATCCCACATAAGCTCTAATACGGGTGTCATGTCATGCATTTGTTAATATATACATATTTACTCTTCTCACCCACTCACTTCTATACTCTAGATGTATAGACTTTCTTAGCATGAGCACACTACAAGACTTACAGATTCTTTAAGTTACACACCAAGTATGGTGAAATTGCTCTCACACGCAATACCAACACTTCCTTATATGGCCATTCACAACTTAAATCCACATATTCTTTAATGAACCTACGTGGTGCATCAGCCTACGTAACCTATATATATAATCACAGATAAGATAAAAATGTATACTCTATATATATATTATAACTCAGAGACACTTGTTCCGAGAGCACTATGAACATAACACACTAACACACACTTCACACTACCTGAGGACTGTTATCCGTTACTATATAACAAGACCTGGATATAGACCTCATAACTCATTCTATACAATATACGTTATATCTTATCTGGAATACCTTCCTTCCTTTCTTTACGCTACTCATCACTTCGCTAGAATCGGTCTCATACCTATCCTCTCAGTCTCGTTTCATATTCACCTACACAAAACCAAGATGGAGGACCGCAAATATATATTATTGATATTGACCCTAATCTATGGCTGTACTACGTCAGTAATATTCTCAATTATTTTCTACTAATAAGTATTAATATATTGTGAAATATAGCTAAGTAGGTGCCAGATTGTTATGACATATGATTAGTTAGAGCAAACATTTTTCTATAGTGGCGTAAGTATAGTAAATAATGAAAAAGGACAAATAATACAATCATATATATATATTTTAATATTAATAGATTTAAATAGATAGATAGTATATATTAATATATATATTAATATATATATATACTATATATATTATATATATATATATTTGGCGTTTTATTCACGTTCTCTACTATCGTTGCTTTACACCGATTAGCTTGTATAGTATGCACCTTTACTCCCTCAAGTTCTTGGGAATAAATAGAGGTAGATAAAGTAAATGAATAAAGAAAGAAATTAATATATATATATATATATATATAATATATATATATATATATATATATATATATTAATATTATATAATATATTATAATATATATATTATATTAGATATATTATATAATATATATATATTCTATAATATATCTATAACCTAAAGTTTAAAGGAAGTTCTTTTAAATATTATGAGATTAATGGGAGTTCTTTAAGTATTATGAGTTTAATGAGAGTTCTTAAACTTTTATGGGATTAAGGGAAGTTTTTAAGTATTATGAAATTAACTTGGATTTTAGGTAATTATAATATAATTATATTATTTTTTTATATTACATTACTTATTATATAAGAAGATAACTTATTATATCTTTATATTTATATTGTAGAGATAATAAATATTCGACAATAACGTGTCAAACAATAATAGTCATGGAATAACAATGATGAGAGCGATAATATTTAGGGATTTTTTCTTTTAATTCTAGATAAATATGCCGGTTATTTAACAAGGCTGTAATATCTCAAAGTGAATCACAGCGGAGTGAGTTGTTAATCAAAGTTTATTGATAAATATCATATTGGTAGAGGTCAGCTAGGTCTTATCGCTCCCATACCTTCCGTTGCATGATTAGTTACAATATAATAATATTGAATACTAGATAGATAAGTCCCTAATTTTAAATTAGAGTTCAAAAGGGCAAGGATCTGATGCACTAGGAAGTAGTTAATTAGAAGAGGAAAATTTTCCACTCTCTTACGATGTATTTGTATATCTATATTTGAGTTTGAAATTATAATATTACTTTACTCGCGCATATGTAATTGTACGTCCGTAAATAGGCATATGTATAATGTAGCCTATTATGTTTTGGCAAGTTTGGTAATTTAAAATTGTAGATATTATTTAATTTATTTATTACTTATTTATAATTTAATTAATTTTAAATATATATATATAATAATAATTATTATTATTAATTATATTATTATTTATATAGTAATTATAAAATAGGCTAAATTATTGATAAGTTTATCTCTTATGTTTTTTATTTAATTATAAATTTATATTATTTTAATAATAAGTATAATAGTATATATAATATATAAGTTATAATTTATTATATTATAATTATATATATTATTTATATAATATTATATATATATATTATATTAATATTTAATTATTATATATATATATAATAATATATAATTATATATATATAATATTTATATATTATTTTATATATATATATATATATATATATTATATTAATATAATATATAATATATATATATATTAATTCATATATATATATATATATATATATATATTAATTAATAATATATAATTATATAATATTAATTATATAAGTATTATATTATATATAATAATATATGATTAGCTCTTATATAATCACTATCTATCACCATAATATAAGTTAATTGAAATGAATCGTTGCAATGGTATCTGGGTAGAGTCTATATGAGTATGTGCTGAGGCCTAGGTAAGTTATATTACTGAAGGATATGAGAAGTATAGATATTACTATAACTATGCTATCTGACAAGTAGTAAAGTATATTATAGCCGTGATGATAGTATACTAGTTGGGAATTATAGTTACTATGATAGCGGAAGTTTATGAGCTCAGTCACTATAGAGAGAGCTATGATTAAGGGAGAGATTTATGCCTCTTATTTGATTATAAGTATGATTATTATTATTATATATATAGATATACTTATACGTAGGAGTAATTAGGTTATTCATATATCGTTTTTATATACTATATTTATTATTAATATATGATTTAAGAGAGTATATTTATGGGACAATATTATGTATCATATTAGTAAGAGATATAATATGTATATATAGTGAGTTAGGTAGTTAATAGGTATAATTATAATATAGTAGCTATATTAAATGTAGTATATATATATATATTAGATGTATATATTTATACTATATATATATTTTAAGTAGATATATAATTATATATATAGATATAGGTAATAAACAGTAGTATGTATAGTATATATATATAATAGTTAGTAATGGTATATAATATTAATTAATATATATATATATATATTATGATATATATAAGTTAGTATAATGATATATGAGTTATATAGATAGTATATATATAGTATAAATTATATATATATATATAGTATATTATATTTATATATTATATATTAATATATACTATTATATTATAATATATATATAATATATATATATATAATATTATATATATATATATATATATGATATTATATATATTAATTATATAATTAATATTAATATATATATTTATATTTATTATTTTATATATATAATTATAATTATAATAATATGATATATACTATTATATTAATATATATAATATTTTATATGATATTATTATAATATATATATATAATTATAATTAATATATATATATTATATATATATATATATATATTATTTAATATATAATATATATATATATATATATATATATATATTTAGTTAATATATATTTATATATAATATATATATATATATATATATATATATATAATTAATATACATTATATTATATATATGCATATATAAAACATATTATATAATTTGTTTCAGTGTACATTAACTTTAACTTTATTATCACAATAAAACTGAAACATAATAAAAGCCAATCTCGTACCTTTCTCTCCCCTCCCTTTTTTCCTTGTGTACAAAAATTCTCACTAATTAA
>JABUQX010055369.1:32500-52791 GCA_015478945.1 Trachelipus rathkii
TAGGTTAGGTTAGGTTAGGTTAATATGCATAAATTATGTAGGTCTAATATTAAATTTTATAAGGGAAAAATGCTTAAATCTTAATATCTAAATTTTATTGTGCAAAGACTTAGGGTACTTATTTTGTATATTGATAAGTAAATTTTTTTCTTGTGTAAACCTTATTTATTTAAACTTTTATAGAAAAAATATAATATTCAATATTATTGAATTTTGTGTTCGTGAATGTTCAAACTTTCCTATGGAATTTAAAATAAAGTTGGCCATACCGGTATATATATATTATATAAGGATAGATGTATAGTATATAGTATATATATATATATATATATATATATATATATATATATAGGTGGTTATATAATATATATAATATAATATATATATAATATAATACTATATAATAATACAAATATAAAAGTTTTATAAAAATTTATTAAAAAGGTCGTTTTTACGGCTAGACGTGACTATTTGTTTCTTTACATGTAATAAATATGAAATAATTAAATTTATTTTTATATTTATAATTATATATTTATAAAATATATTTATATTTATATTTTTACTTATTTATAACCGTTACTTAGCTAAGATGAAGTGAACAGTTACGTCCACGAAACGTCCTTTTAAATACATTTTAATAAACTTAAATATTTGTCGGGTGTTATCTAATATATATATATATTACTATATATAATATATATATATAGTATATGATATACCTATATATATATATATATATATATATATATATAAGTATATCTATATAATATATAATATATATTATATATAATATAGTATATAGTAGTAAATATATATATATAGTATAATAGTTATAGTATAAATATATATATAATATATATATATAATATATGTTATCTTTCTAATATTAGAATGCTTATTTAGATAGTTTTTCACATTTAAATGAATCATAGAGTCTAAAATATATACTATATATTAGTATATATATAATATATTATAATATATATATATATATATATTCTTCTTTAATGTATAAAAACGTTACCTAAATTATCCTGAACATTTATGTTATAAATAAAATGGAATATAAACATGTGACTTACAACAGATTCCTGCTAATACAAATTCTGTATATATATGCAAAATTAGTACGTAAATGAAATCCCTTTTTGCCGATCCTTTATCATGCACGGAAGGGATTAACGACTGAAATCTGACGCCAACAATCCACAAACATTTCACGACAACATTCCAGCAGAAGCATTGAAAAAGTCATGAAAATCTTTTATGAGGAATTAAAAGCTGACGTTTCGGGGCCACGAATTTTTATTGCGGCTTTTAAAGGAATTGCCACGAAAAAATTCTTTTCCGGTTATCCGTGTCATGCTTCTTTTTTTTTTTGGAGGGGTTGTGGGGGAAGGGGGGGGGAGTTAAATTTAACAAAAAAAAAAATAAATAAATAAAAGGGATGAAGAAAACTAGTTTGATATAATTAATCATACCATTTTCTTATTTATTTTGATTTTAAATTTACGATTTTCTTAACTTTCGCTTCGTTTATTCTATTTGGGGATTGGTAGCAGGGGGAAGAAAGAGTGGAAGGAGCATGGAATGGGATGGGCTTTGCAGGGGAGAGTCATAGGGGTGGAGGGTTTATTTTTTCTATTTTTTTCTATTTTCTTAATGGATTAATTTTTAAACTTTCTTTATTATTTTTAATTTTTTTTAATTTCAAATTTAAGATTTTCTTGATATTCTTTACTTTTATAATCTTTTAAAGAATTAGTAGATGGGTAGGTCATATAGCGGGAGGAGCATATTAGTGGGAGGAGCAGAGGGTGGGAGGGGCAAATAATGGGAGGAGCATAGGGATAGAGGAGAGAGGTGGTTCCTTTTGTTTTCTTGTTTTTATATTCTTAATGGATTAATTTTTAACTTTCTTTATATTATTTTTTTATTTGTTTTAATTTCAAATTTAGGATTTTCTTAATATTTTTTCCGTTTATACTCTTTAAGAATGAGTATATGGATAGGTCACAGAGTGGGAGGAGCATATTGGTGGGAGGAGCAAAGGGCGGGAAAAGCAAATGATGGGAGGAGCAAAGGTCGGGAAAAGCAAATGATGGGAGGAGCAAAGGGCGGGAAAAGCAAAGGATGGGAGGAGCAAAGGGTGGGAAAAGCAAATGAACGGAGGAGCAAAGGGCGGTTAAAGCAAAGGATGGGAGGAGCAAAGGGCGGGAAAAGCAAAGGATGGGAGGAGCAAAGGGCGGGAAAAGCAAATGATGAGAGGAGCATAGGGATAGAGAAGAGGGGTATTAATTAAATATGAAAAGGTTCTTTTTATTTTATTCTCTGGTTTAAACTTATTTAAATGATTACGTTAAGTTTTTAAATTTCATTTTTTTTTTTTGGCTTTTAAGAAATTTTTTATGCTTCTTTTTTTTTTTTAAATGCGCGAACACCCTTGATTATAATAAATAACGCTAGGATAAATAATAAATAATAGATAATATTAATAAGAATAATAATAATAATATAAATGAATAATAGTATATCAGATGGAAATGAATTAAATAAGATACGATAAATAATAATTAATTAGTGGAATAATAATAATAATAAATATAATAAATAATAATAAAATAATAATAATAATAATAATAATCAATAATATAATAATGAAATAATAATAATAATGAATATAGATAATAATAATAATAATAATAATAGATAGATAATAATAATAAATAATGACGTTACTATTAATTTTTTTAGTGATAAAAGTTATTTTTGAATTTCAAAGTTTATATATTCATAATTTTTCTAGCTGATAGAAATTTTTTATTCATAGTAGATATTTTTATTAGCTGTGGATCTTAGTAGATTGAGAGAGGTAAATTTTAAATAGAAGCGTATATATTTATATTATAGATAATAATAGTATATATATATACGTTAAGTATATTATATATAGTGTATATATATAAGTGTTATATTATTATAGGTATAGTATATATAATCTATGATATATCACTGATACTAGATCGCAATTATTTCTGACCAGAAATCTGCGATAATGACGGTGGCTATGTGCAATATAATCTAAATGATCTGCGGGTTACTATAGTTCACTAATATATATTATTTATTTAATTTATATTATATTATATAAGGGCCTTTCCTGTATAGTATTATAAGTGATAATATAATAATATATAATTATATATATAGTAGATGGTATGAATAGACAATAAATAATGAGGTTGAGGTATCTGAGAGCTGGTCCGGAGTTATAGGGAGATAACGAAGCTGAGCGCATAGGGTGGAGAGCAGCGATTTTGGATTATATGGTAGGAAGTGGTATAGATAAAAGTGATCGGGATGCACTGTGACCGCAGGAGTAATGATGTAAGTAAATAGCCTTCATTATTATATATAAATATATAGTATATATTTATATATAATATATTTATATTATATATATAGTATTATATACTATATATATATATATATATATATTATATATAATATATATATATATAATTAATATACAATAATCGATATATGGACGCGTTCTAGAGTAAAATTAATTGCCATATAGATCCGAAGTATTAGAAAAATTCTACTATCGAATAGAAATTTGATATCAGTAGAGGATAAAATTATGAATAGTAAAACTATAGACGAATTCTAAAATATGACTATGGTTGGAATGTGTAGAGTACATAGATATATGGTAGTAAGCGTCAATCTAGTGGTATTCGGATTATTATTAATTATTATTATTATTAAGATTGTGATGTGATGTGTATACTGAATTGTCTCACTCTTAAAAATTATGGAATATAAAATGGCTTTGAATTCTAAAATATATTTTTATTACAATAGATAAAAATAACGTCATTATTATTATTATTATTATTATTATTATTATTATTATTATTATTATTATTATTATTATTATTATTATTATTATTATTATTATTATTATTTTTATTATTAATTATTTTAAAAATTAAAATATTATTATTGTAATCATTTATTCTATTATTGTTCTTATGGATTATTATTATTATTTTTATTATTATTATTATTATTATTCCCTTTTTGAAAGCGCATTTAAAAAAAAAAGAAGCATAAAAAATTTCTTAAAATGCCAAAAAAAAAAATGAAATTTAAAAATTAAGGTAATAAAAGAATAAGTTAAAGGAGAATAAAATAAAAAGAAACCTTTCGAGAACAAGGGGAACAACCCCTCTTCTCTATCCCTATGCTCCTCCCATCATTTGCTTTTCCCGCCCTTTGCTCCTCCCATCATTTGCTTTTCCCGCCCTTTGCTCCTCCCATCATTTGCTTTTCCCGCCCTTTGCTCCTCCCATCATTTGCTTTTCCCGCCCTTTGCTCCTCCCATCATTTGCTTTTCCCGCCCTTTGCTCCTCCCATCATTTGCTTTTCCCGCCCTTTGCTCCTCCCATCATTTGCTTTTCCCGCCCTTTGCTCCTCCCACCAATATGCTCCTCCCACTCTGTGACCTATCCATATACTCATTCTTAAAGAGTGTAAACGGAAAAAATATTAAGAAAATCCTAAATTTGAACTTAAAACAAATAAAAAAAAAATAATATAAAGAAAGTTAAAAATTAATCCATTAAGAAAATAGAAAAAAATAGAAAAATAAACCCTTCACCCCTATGACTCTCCCCTGCACAGCCCCTCCCATTCCATGCTCCTCCCACTCTTTCTCCCCCCTTCCACCAACACCCAAATAGAATAAACGAAGCGAAAGTTAAGAAAATCGTAAATTTAAAATCAAAATAAATAAGAAAATGGTATGGAATAAGATAAAATAAAACGAAAAAATATAATCTCCCATTTTCGCGCCAACCAAACTCCCTCCCCCTCTACCCCCTTCTCCCCCACATCCCCTCCAAAAAAAGAAGAAGCATGACACGGATAACCGGAAAAGAATTTTTTCGTGGCAATTCCTTTAAAAGCCGCAATAAAAATTCGTGGCCCCGAAACGTCAGCTTTTAATTCCTCATAAAAAATTTTCATGACTTTTTCAATGCTTTGTGGAATGTGTCGTGGAAATGTTTGTGGATTGTTGGCGTCAGATTTCAGTCGTTAATCCCTTCCTTGCATGATAAGGATTGGCAAAAAGGGATTTATTATACTAATTTGATATATATAACAGAATTTGATTAGCAGGGAATCTGTTGTAAGTCACATGTTTATATTCCATTTTATTTATAACATAAATGTTCAGCATCATTTAGGTATGGCCGGTGTTCAAGAAAGGGAACTCGTCCTACTCTAACCTTTCAAATATAATACGCATAGACAAGAGGAAACGCCGGGACGCAGAAGAGAACCAATTTCAACAAAGCGACGTAGCAAGAAGAGATATATATATAAGCACGATAGCAAATCAACAAAAGGAGATTAGAAGACAGCAAACAATATAAAAAAAGAAACTACGAAGTGAGAGGCGTCAATCATTATGAATTTATACAAGGATATGACGGATGAAGTTAACATTACAAACAGAGGGATTTGTCTATATAAGATATAAGTGGAGAATAAGTAGTGTCATCAATGGAAAAATTTTAGTTGTACATGTATTAGTTGTATAGTTGCAGTGTAGATAAAATTCAATTTATCTTATGAACCCCTGCTTTCCTTTCTTCTTTAGTGTGAAATATACATCTTACCATTATCAAGGCTTATTTGTATAGTTTACATAATGCGAAATTCTCTATATATTCTTAATGTAAATACTAATCTTAATATATTAATATTTATAAAACATAAAATTTAATATATATATCATTACAAAACAAAATATAAACACAAAGAGAGATAGGAGGGTAACAATAGAAATTATTAATACCAAAAATTAATGTTTCGATAACTTCTCGAACCAACTAATTTTTTGAGACATCCTGTTAACATAAATTAGTAAAAGTATATTATGTTTTTTTTGAAATATCACCCATTTAGAACCATAAACGTATCTTATTGGAGAATAGGATCAATGGAAATAAATTATTTATATACAAGAGTTATCAATAAACTCGTACCTTTGATGCGCCAATGTCTTTAGGCGGCATTTATTACGGATTAAATCGGCACACATTGTAGTATTTCCTAAGAATGAACCTGAAAACACAAAATAATAAGACAAATAGCATTCATACGAAAAATATATAAACGAGTATGAGAGACAGATGTTGAGATCGTGAGCAATTCTAGCAATATGATTCGCAACATAACAAATTCTTGCTAGGCGTTCTCTATGGTATCAGTAAATCGAAAATAATCGCAAAAGGGCTTCGGAGGTGTCCAAATAATTTGGCTTATTTACTTTTTTATAAATGACTGAGAGTACACGCTTCACCTTCTCTTTATTTTTGAGACATAATTAATAATGATGTAAAATAATTGTTTTGTATAACCATTTACCGCAAGCATTTTTAAAGAATTGACTCTCCTAAAAAACACAAAATATAAATATATAATTATACTTATAATATAAAAAGGTAAAGGTACTGCAATAGAGTGCCCTAAGAAATAACAATGCTAATCAAAAGATACAACTAGAATAGAATAAATAATGGATTAACTATTATATTATAATTTTATAATAGTCATTATATAGTATATATATTAATATATATAAAATATAACATATATATATATAGAAAAATAATGAAACTTTTAAGATTTATTTGGGTTTAAATAAAATAATAAAAATTTAGTTCAACAGGACTTTTACGCCACGACGTTATATAATTATAGATATAATTATAATTAATTAATAATAATACTAAATAACCATTATTATTAACTAATATATATAATATATATATAATATAATAGTATATACGTATATATTACTAACCTCATAATATTATCTATATTAAGATGTATTAAAACGATCACTGTATTAGCTTGTTCGTTAATATAATAATATATAATATATAGTATATATAATATAGTATATAATAATACACTTAGAAAAAAGTTTAGTTAAAATAAACGCAACTTTTTTAGTTATCATTCCTTACGTTTTTTTTCGGGTTAAAAAACCTAGCGTGACGACTCCAACCTCTAAAAAAGTAATCTTTTACCTCACTTTCGTAACTTTTGGACTTATGAGTAGATTAAGGAGGCAAACACACTGGGTCTGCACGTTGTATTAGGTTAGTAAATATAAGGAGATAGTGTTACATATTTTTTCTATAGATAGAGTAGAGAAAAAATAGAATGAAAAAAAAAAAACAAAAAAAAAAAAAAAATGAACTATCAAAGAGTTTAATATTCAGTAGTTAATAATAATAAAGGTTAGTAAGGAGAAATATTATTTTAAATTTTATACACTTTATTTTTTTACTAATTTATTCTTGTCATATAGTTACATTATAATTAACTTGAGTAGGTATGAGGCATAAAGAGTAGAGGTTTGGTCAATAAACAAAAAAATTTTGAAATTAACTATAAACTGTTAATAAACTATGGTAATTGGTAAACGGTGTACGTTATATTTCAATCTCTATTGTGGTAAGGTAAATTTTTGTTCCATTCTAATTAATACGATAGATGATTATTTTGATAATACCAGGAGGAGGATCAATTACTCTCCAAGGGGGCAGTTTAATAGACCTCACGCAGACTAGTTTAGAGCACATTCAAGTCGACGCACAATGTATATCAAGGATTATCACAAACTCAATGAGGAATTTGAGACACTTTCTCGAATAACGTCACATGGAATATGAGTATTAGAAAACGTCAACATAGGGTATGCACGTCTTAGTAAACGGCTCGTATTGAACTACTTTTGAAGTCCCATTTCAACTCTATATTTTGTCCGAGATATCATATTTCATAGCTGAGCGAGAGGCCGAGCATCTGGAGTGAAGGAATTCGAAGCAACACTCAAAAAAAAATCGTAAAGCGACAAAGACGTTCTTATTGTATAGAGCCTTCGTCGACACTATTGTATTTGTCGTATATAGAATCTTCGAATATAATAATAAGCTCACCAATATAACGACCAATATCCTGCGGAAGGATATAGAATCTCGAAATTTATTTAAAGTAACACAGATATTATTTAACAACGTATTAAGAGGATAGCTATTTTTTTAATTTATATATTCCGCTCCGTTTTATTTATATCTTGAACGAGTTATATCAATTTTACGAATATCTATATAATTTTTATATTATTATACTAAGAGTGGAGTTTACTATAATATCGGATTTAGTGTGATATTTATTACCTAATTATTGGGGGTACGTTATAACCTTATATAAAAAAAAGAGAATCCATACTACTTCATAGTAGAGCTCTAAAGCATTTAAGCTGCAGCTAAATGTGAGAGACTCATAATGAGAATTTATTATATTTATATTATAAGATATATTTTATCTTATAATAGTCTTTAGGTTGACGAGTAGTTATACGTAAATAACAAGGCTAATTTACAAGAAATCATTAAGCCATTTGAGTAATATAAAAGAAAGTTACCTATACATAATATTTATACATCAGTAATACTTATACATCTTCTTTATTTCTTAAATGATAATATTATATTTATCATTCATATAAGAAAATGAGAGAGATGAATTATAAATTATAAAATTTAGTGAGGAATATCGTGCCTTATTTTGTCACCGCAAAATTCCCTTATAAGGCGTAATAAGGGTATATATTGAGTGTGACCTATATTACGCATATTATTACATATAATATATACTAGATATGGTACTATGCGAATATTTAAGCTAAAAGTTATTCTTTAATGGTTTCACGTTGACAGAAAATTTTAAAGTTGGAGCAAATTTTGGTAATAGTAATCATAATATATAGTTATAGTAAATAGTTCTTGTGACTGTTATAGATGGTCAAAATTCTTGAAGTTGTTACTACACTTTTGTGGAAAAGATATGGTTGATCACAGGTTAAGAAAAACATTAAGCAGTTATTAGTTTCTTATTCCCTTTCCAGAATAATGAAACTTCAAGTGACAAGCGCCGAACTTTTGCCTATATTAGTAGTTATGTGATGAGATTAGTAAATAAGGCTCAGTTATATTTTTCTATTATTTTATATATTATTTATTCCTTCTAGGTTATTGTTAAGACTATTTTAGTTGATATTATACATTAGATCATGTATAAGTATCATTTTACCCAATTTCTAGTAACATAAAAGACTTACTCAAGATTATATTAATATATATAAGGTATAATATTGCTAACTTTGATTGGAATTTTTAAGGAATGTAATGCACTATAAATATCTATATGCATTTTAGAGAATGCTTCAGAGTGTGTGTTTAGTTATGGGCACAAGGCTTTAGCGCGGTGATTTTTATGCGAGAGTGATGGTCATGCATATGCAGTCCGATCCACGAGCGAGCAATTACCAACAACATACTAAACTGGCTAACCCAACAAAAAAAAAATCTCTTTCTCTATATTTGCACTCTAGACAAGGATAAATTTTATTCCTTATAGAGGTATATCTAGTGAGAGCATCGGTTATTTTCAAACAAGGAGGAGCTTAATAAATTATCACAAGGGAGAGAGTGATACTATATCATCTACCATGAAGGATTGGAAAACTCGTTGGAGGCTTGAAGACCACTAATTCGACATACCGTGTCTCCGAGATATGAGCATACTTAGGCTTAGTTACATATCTTTTTTAATTAGCAATATTTTAAAAGCTAGGTAAAATATCGTTTTATTTGCTTTTTATAAGTTCAAGAACAAGACAGACTGAGCAGGAGAGGGCTTAACCCTTCTCTGTTAATATACTCATACTCTCCCATCCTGGATCTACAAACATTCGGGGTCACTGTTAACGCTAAATATCTTTATTTTTTTTCTCTTTTCTATTTTCAGAAAATACTATGAGTACTTTCACAATATAAGAGACCTGGTTTTTGAATAACCCCCACAATGTATTATGCTACATCTGTGTGATATATCTACTATTTTTACTTAAAACGCTTTCCAACAAAAAAGTAGAGAAAAAAAAACCAAAGAAAGAAATATTACTTAGCAATCTGTAATTCTTTATGCTGAAGACGGAGGAGCATATTCTAGTTGGGCATACTTTTTGTGATATGAATAAAAAACATACAGGAAAAGACCAAAGATTATAAGTCTTGAGCTCCCCACTCAGGTGGTCTTGTAAAACAGTGTGTCGAAAAAGTCTAGAGCGTCAAAGTGGAAAATAGTAAAAATGGAAAAACGATGGAGATCACGAAAGAAACAGAAGCGTAAAAAAATCTTTGGTATAATGTGAGCACTAATTGATGTTTTAAAATTTATGTTAAAGAAAGCGATTACTCATAAAATACCGCATCCAACATATTTAATGACTGAGTTATGGTGATGTATTGCAAAGTTAATTTCGGTTTTCTGTGTTTGGAATTCTAAATGGTTAAGAGCGAGCGCTGAAAGAGAAGATACTTAAAAAGTTTCTTGCGTGACTCACAACATATGAGAAGTACACATGCCTAAATTTGACATTATAAAGGTAAATTTGAGTATAGACCCGAGATTTAAGACTGGAAAAACTCAGACAACAGCGGACCGACTGAGTACATCGGGTCATGATTGAAGCAATTATTTTGTATCTCCGGACGACATGATCCCCCTAAACACCACAAGCGATGGTAACACTTTATCTACTAAATCCATATCTATTAAAGCTCCAGAACTATGGGAATTATGGATCATGATTAATTGAAGAAAGATAAATCCCTCATGTGTACTATTTAAGTTACATGTCAGTCACTACACACGTATGGCAGATAGTGTGTAAGATCCGGCTTATGAAGAGGTATGAGAGATAGAAGAAAGTACTACCCTGTGCACACACCAACACAGCAGACAGTTTTCTCTGGAAATACCAGGAAGAGAATTCATGATTTAGTAAGCGATAACAGAGTTGCTAACGCTTTTTCCGCGATAGTCACTTAAAGAGAAGTTCTGGAGGCACTTTTTTCTAGCATCTAGAAAGTTGAAAAAAGACAGATAAACATATGTTCTCATAAAATGGCTTCATCCCGATTTAAATGGTTATATTATATATATTCATATTTCAAATCTTTCACAAGGAAACAATTTGGTTAGAAGGTGGGGTTTTAAGGTCTGGGTGCCGCTCATCGCATATTTTCTTATTGAAGAGAGGACAAAGTAAGGCACCTAAGAATACTGTAAGGAAAGACCATCACAACTTATAACTACTCACTGGACTCCTACATCCAAAATGGGATTACACCCCGTATCGCTCATTAAAATTCAAGAGTATATAACAGATACTATCGCGCTACAAGGGTGAGAGAGATAAAAAAGAACAACAAAGAAAATAATATGGTTTGGATGCGAAATTTATCTACGCAGCGGGATAGTTCACGTCTACGGAGAAGCATTTATGAAGTGTGTTTTAGAACAATACAAGCAAGAGCTTCCAGTTATTTACTATCGATTCCAATAATGAAGAGGAGGGTCACTCAACAAACAACTGAAAAGGAGGAATAAATGAACATATAAAAAATTATATTTAATGAATACTATATATCAGAGGCGCTAGATATGATGAGAACCACCATTCAACCAGTATGGGTCCTATATTATGCGTTTGGATTTGAAAGATAGTCCAACCTCATCTTACTTATTGGTGGCAGACAACAAAGCGGATATACTAAGGTACCCTTGTTTCATAATATGCTTGTAGGGGGATACGTTTGGGGTCTATATAGAAGTATCCACAAATTGCATTAAAAAGTTGTATGGCCTGACTAGGCCTGAAAATATGATTGTAGGTGCATATCGTAAAATATCATATTAAGCGAGCTGACACTGGTTGTAACGATAGGGGTGTAAAAAATTATTTTGCCGCCCACACACTTAGCGTTACCTATAACCCAAATCAAACTAGGAAACTGATAAGCAATTTGTTAGGGAGAATTAGTAATAAAGCGCCTAAGGACAATAGAAATGGAGTGAATGTTTCAAATATAATTTAATTATGCAAATTTACTTCTCCCCACATGGGAGTTGAGTATGGGGAATGATAACTCAAAAAGCTGGTAAATATTTAAGGCCAGTGACCCGCTGTACTGGTTTAGCGGCCCGATAAATTGGGTGGCTTCAATCAAGTCAAGTGATGACAATATTTCATTATCTTAAATTCCATGGACTGATTATTGAATAGTGCATCTGCACTGGAAAAAGGTTTTTGTCTTGAGTTATTCAGTTTAAACGGGGCTTGTTTTGGGCACAAAGGCCATGAGTAAATCTGTGTACCTAACTAATGTAGAAACTCGCGTAACACAGAAAATGCTTATCGACGGACTTTCAAAAAACTTTTGGGGAAGTGCTTAAGATGAATCATAAAAAGTTCACTTTCACTACATAGTCAACTTAGATTCGGTTTCCATGTTGAATAATCTAGATGTTATAGGTGAGTGAACAAGGGCGTAAGAGTTTCCATCCAAGATATCAAGGGTGATGGAAGAGATACCAAGGAAGATTGGGATACCAGGGAGACACATGATGCAGATGATGAGCAGACTATTGTTTGGAGCCTTCAATAACGTGGAGTTGATACCACATTCTGCACACAGATAAGACAATTCTCATTAATAGACACAGATGGAACGAATTATGTAAATGCATTAATTGGTTGATTTACATTGATAGGGCATAATAAATGAAACAGGGATTGAATGTTTTGAGCTAATTATAAGTCATTTTATATTTACCCGTAAACCATTAAAAAATTTTGGATATATATCAGTTTCGGTATCGTTTTTTTGAGTTGTATAAGAGAATTACGTTTAACATTAACTATATTAAAAGCCTAAACAATAAAATTGTTGTTTATTAATAATGTAATTTTTTTATGTGACCGACTTCATCTACTGTTTCTCATGGCATAAACATAGATGGCCAATCTTAAGGACAACCAGGAGGTCAATATCAGGGAATTCAGTAGGTGCAACAAGGTTGGCTATTTAGCCTATAAAATGACCTTTACAAAAATGTTATTGGGCCGCCAAAAATCTTTGTTGGCCAAATATAATTATATTAGCATATTCGCAACTTTGGTTATTTCGCTCTTATTGGGTTCACTTCCGTAACCGTAAAAATGAGTAAAGATGGATTTCAATCTGAAAATCAAAACTCAAGTAGTTAATATTACTCCATTTATTAAAGTTCAATTAAAAAAAAAAATATAAATTATCTTTTAAAATGTATTAGAGAGGTTTCGAGTATCAAACTTTCAAGTATAGGTGCAAAACAGTGAAAGGTATTAAGTATTAAAAGAAGTATGAATAACTGCGAAGCTACAGCAAAAATGTAAACTGTTCGAGTTCAGCTCAGTTATTGAATTAGGAAAACTTTTCGGAATGTCTTAAAAGAGAATGTAATAAAAAAATAAAAGAGCCACAGTATATTATCAGGATTTATTTTAGATATAAATGAAGATATATGTGAATATTTTAGTCATTAACATTTTAATTAATCTACAGAATAGTAAAAATCAAAATAGTGTTTCTTAGAAAAGGAGGGAGGCATAAAATATAGTTTAATGCATATGACATAAATTGCTAATAAAAACCTCGCCGACAAAGCAATATTTATTGTAATTCGCCAGATACCAGTGCAACGCAACTATTGTTTCTTCAAACATTTTCCCTCCTGTTAAATACAAACATGGAGCGAAATCTATTGGGACAAAAAAATTGTTGCCTAATGAATGTAGTCTTTTTAACTAGTTAAGCATAATATTTATAATAGATCACATAATAATAATAGGATAAGGAATAAAAAATGGAAGAAATTGATTATTTTTCTTTCATTAGAATAAGAAAAGAACTTTCTTATGCATTCATGTTAAAATGAGTTAATTAGATTCCTTGTAATTTATACTAGTATATTTTTTTACAAAACAAAGTTCACACTATATCGTAAATGTTACGTGACTTACTTCATTTTCTCATGTTAAATAGCTCATTAGGAGTGTTTATGTCAGGGATAAGGATTCATTAAATTATTTTATTTATATATTGACATATTATGATTTACAATTTCCCTACTTCAATTATCTTATATTAGTATATATTATATATACTCAGAGAAAGTGGTCAGATAAATAAATAATTATTAAAAAAAAAAATTAAGATAAAATAATATAATAAATTTTTTATAATTTCGTTTCCTCTTTAGGCAAAATAGGCGTTATAATAACTAAGTAAAATAAGGAACATCCAAATTTTGGAAAGCTTGAGTTAATACTCTACACTTGATTATTTAGAGTACTTCGCATTTTCATTCAATATCTTCTACTCTCGCTTCGTGTCATGAAAACCTCCTTCTATCTATTAGAATCTAAAATATCCTAGTGGCTTTTCTGCTTCAGCTGCATATCTGATTATAATATATTAAATATACATATAGTAGCTCTATATATATATATTCCAGTATTATATAACTGATTACTCCTCGGGTTAAGGCTAGATAAGGCAAACTAGGCAACTATGCACTAAGAGGCAGGCGTTTGAAGCCTGAGAAAGCAAAAAACTTTCAAACACGATGACATGCAGTTACATACGTACATAACATTTTGAGTTTAAGGAGTCGAGAACTTACCACTCTAAGAGTTAGTTGGATCAGGTATGTTACAAGAATTCATTAGATTATTAAAAGATACTACTAAATTTAATAGAATGTATTTTATTACTTATATATATATTTTTGCATATATTATTTAAATCTTATATTATATGTATATATAATATATATATTATATTATCTAATATATCATTTAAGATAATAATTAATTATAGTATTATTATATAAGACTCAAAAATCTTATAACTCCCAAATACTTACACTTTTTTCTGCTTGTATGGTTAGGGTAAATTGTAAACGTAATTCCTAAAAATTAAAAACCGGAATAGATAATATAATCAAATTGGTTTAAATGAGTAAAGTAATAAATAAATTGAGCTAAAGGATCAAAATGATCTATTTACATTTCAGAGAAAAATAATTACTATTAGGCATTACATATCGCTGTCTAATATTGATTGTTTATTTTCCTGGTTGTTAGGGGGGCTCAGAAATGTGGACATCACGGTTGATAAGGCTCCAAACATATAAGTCTGCCTCATGTGTGTATCCCATCTTCCTTGGTATCTATATTTCTCTACCATCCCCGTTTGATAATCTATCTATGATGCCTATCAATGCTTCAATTTTCACTACACTCAATGTTTATAATATTATAGCTAATTTAGATATATAGATAATATATATATATATATAAAATGACTTTATTTTGTTTGCATATTGCATAAGGTGTGACTTTGAAGTAATTGCGTCGTTAAGAGGGCTATCCCTGGTAGTATTTATATTATTTTATATTATATATAATCTATAATTATATTTTTTTATACTATTATATATATTATTATATATATATATTAATAATATATATAATTATAAAATATATATACGGTATTAATCTATATATAAATATATAATTAATAATATATATAATATATATATATATATATAGTATAATAATATATAATATAATATCAGAAAAATAATAATATTATATAATAAATATATAATAAATAAATATAATACATAAATATATAAAAATTACACAATATACGACGAGCGATATCACAAAGAGCATGACCACAGAAAGAGAAAATTATCATGAAATTAGAAGGGGGGAGAGAGATATAAGAATGAACAAGAGAAGCAAAGTGTAAGGATGATATATTTATAAGATTAAATATAAAAATACAATCGATCATAATGGACACATATATCTAGTGATATATAAGGTAAAATATAATTGCTAAATAGATATATATGATAAATACTGTAATTATATATATAGATAATATATATACTATATATTATAAAATAATAATAAATAGTAAATATAGTACTAATATTATATATAATAATAATATGAGTATTATGCATATAATGATATAATATAATTATATATTATAATAATATATAAACAAAATCATAATTAATAATATATATTATTTTACTAAGATATAATGATAATTATATAATTATTAATAATATATAATTTGATATACCATATGCGTCTTAATTAAAGGTTAATTTTTGGGTTATATACAGCAAAATTATATATATTTTGGAATCTAACATTAGAGGTAGGATGTACAATTTATGCTAAAATAATATCCAATATCAAAGGACTATCATATCCTCCCAAGGATATACAATTTTTTATAGATATCAAAATAAAAATAAAGACCCAAAACTATCACGGTGATGAACACTTTATTATTTCACTCATTTCAAAATAATATTTACCTAGCTATGGTACACCATATGCACCTATTGACTTCCAGGTTCATGTTTGTCTTGTGTGGATGTTGGACAATGAGAGAGGGAGGACGGGGTGGAGGTTGTGCGGGAGGCACGGCCGAGGAGGGAACTTAGGATAACGAATGATCTTATTTATATTTTATTGTAAGATAGATTATAATGGTTATCTTATATTTATTATTAATATATATATATTATTTATATTATTAATTATATATTTATAAACTAAATATATTCGTTTTTATTCAGAGATCTCTCTGAACGACAAAAAAGGAAAATTTATTATCAGTTTAATCCATTAAGAGAAGATTATGAGATCAAGTGATAGTACTGAACATTTTCAGGAAGCTATTTTGTAATATCTAAAATCGAAGCGAGATAGAATTCTTAGAGATAAAATGGATATATGCTCAAGTGAGAGTATTACTCACGCTTTATTGTCAAAATATCCGATAGTTGATCCTTTTACACTAGTCTGTATTACCTATATATTTGCCCAAGAGGAACGAATTTATAAAAAATTATAGTTTTTATTTCTTTAATTATAATATCGCCTACTTCTGTAGATAAATGAGGAAATTATATAACATCAAAGTGTCTATATAAAAATAATTAATGAATCTTTTTCACTAGTCGTTCAGCAGAAATGTCAAATGAAATAAGAAGTCGACATGTAAGATAAGGTAGTTGAAACAATGTTTATTTAAAAAAGAAAACTATTATAAATTAGCAGGTTTATCGATTATGTCTCATTTCACTGTTGCTTTAAACGTTTCCTATTTCTTTCAGTCTTGTTTGATGCATGAGATATTCGTTCTACCTATATATTGACCTATAAAAAATATTGAACTTGATTAAAGACTACATTCATTAGGAACAATTTGCAATGAATTCCCATGTTGATTAACAGAGGGAAAATGGTTTGAAGGATCAATAGTGCTTGCATTCGTCTCTGAATACAATATTGCTTGTTGCGATTTATGCAATGCAAAATATTTACTGCCCCCTCCTTCAGAACACTATTTTATATGTATTAAAATGTTAATTGCTAAAATATTCACTCTATTTTCACATAAAACGTAAATACTGCTTTTTTTAAATTCATTTCTCGTAATAAACTGACGACAACAGTTTTAACATGTGCTTCATTTTCATCTTTCTTTAAGGTTTCATTTTGGCACTAATTTGAAAGTTTGATACCTTGAAACCTACTAATCATTAAAGATAATTATTTTTTTAATTAATCTTTAATTAAATGAGTAATAAACTACTTGATTTTTTAATTTTCAAATTTGAATCCCATTTTCTCATTAGTAGCGGAGAGCGCGAGAAACCAAGTTTGCGATGCTATATATTATTGGCACAGAAGGATTTTGCACGGCGAAACATTTGAAGGTCATGGTTTATTAGGTAAGAACGGTTCGAGTACAGTTGGCAATGATCCAATAATCTTTCACAGCATCCATAATGGAAGTAATTTATGATGAAACAGGGTGGTCACAGAAAATACATTAATAACAACAATTTATGTTAGGTGTAACTTATTCACAAAAAAAAACACGAAGATATATATCAAATTGTGTAATGAGTAAAATAAAATGCTAATAGGTCAAACATTCAATTCAGTACAATGAATCACAATTAATGCATTACAATCGCTGTCTATATGATTGTCTTCTGTGTGCAGAATGTGGAACAATCACGTTGAAGGCTCCAACAATAGTCCCCTGTCCATCATGTTGTACCCATCTTCCTTGTATCTTTCTTTCCATCACCTTTTTGATATCTTGATGGAACCTCTCCCCTTGTTCCTCACTATAACATCCTAGATTTCGGAAACCGATCTAAGTGACTATGTAGAAAGTGAACTTTTGAAGTCTGAAAGCATTCTCAAATTTTTGAAGTCTGAAGCATTTTCTGTACGAGTTCTTACATAGTTAGCAGATTTATGGTTGGCCCAAAAGAGTTCTGAACAACCAAGACAAACTTTTCCAGGCAGATGCTTCAATATCGCAGTCATGGAATTTATGAAAATGTCATCCTTGATGATTTGGCAAATTGGGGCCGCTAAAGATTCCAGTTTTGAGTTCCTCCATACTCAACCCTGGAAAAAATTTGCAATATATTTTGAAACATTCACCCATCTTGTCTAGGGCCCTAGAAACATTCACCATCTTTGTCTAGTTTGATGTGGAGTGGTGGGAAAATAATTTTTTTCCCCCCTATCAACCAGTGTTTGCGTTAATGATATTTGTGGCACCTATCAGTCATATTTTTCCCTAGCAGGCCATACACTTTTTTTTCCAGTGGTCTTCTTTAGCCCAACTATCCCACAAGCATATGAAACAAGGGTACTTAGAATATCCGCTTTGCTGCCCAAGTAAGAATGTTGACAATTTCAAATCAACGCATATAGGCCACTGGTGTTCATTATATCTAAGCTTCTTGAAGATCATTCTTATATTTTCATATTCTCTTTCAGTTTGTTGAGTGACCTATTGGATCGATGTATAACTATTGATATTGTTCAAAAAAACAACACTTCAAGCTTCTCGTTGAACTATCCATAAAACAATCGCAAATTTTCTGGTCGTATTTTAGGTGAACGCCCATTTGGAGTAGGAGTCGCAGGGATGTTTTCCTATCAGTATGTTAGGTCTTCTTTCTTCAATGAAATATGGAATAAGTACTACCTCTGTCTTGTCCGAAAAAAGTTATTTTACATTCGCCTTGAGACAGTTCTTTTCACTTAGTCTAGATGCTAAAAGCTCAAGAATCTTGTTGGAGAGACTTAACTCTCGTACTAAATCATTGATCTCTTCCTGGGAGAACTGTTGCTGTGTGGAAGTACTTTCTTCATATTCAGTACCACTAATCTGCACGTGTGCACACCAAATCCTGGATATTCTTCCTTTCATCAGACAATGCTAGTCCTGGGAGTGGTAGTGACACTGGGATGGGGACGATCGTCGGAGTGGGTACAGGTCGCCTTGTGATTCCAAATCCGGATACTCAAATTATAGTTTTCTTGTAACGATTGATATCGTTTCACATTAACCAAACAAATAACAGTCACTGTGGTGATTTTTTGCCGTATAAAGATACACGATTATCAATAGTTTGATTTTTTGTTTTTGCTCGTCAAGATTTTTTTTTTTTTCAACTTGTCGAAGTTTTTCGACACACAGTTTTATAATTTCTCCACCTCATTGATCATCAAATGACTCTTTGATTTTGCTATAAACATTCAATGCCAGATATGCTTGCTTCACAAGTTAGTAATATTTTTACTTATTTTTGTTCTCCTGGCAATATTCACCAGCAGATGTAGCAGAATACTTGGGGTTATTCAAACAGGCTCTTTGTGAAGTACTATTTCTTAACCGTCTAGTAAAAAGAAAAAATAAAGTAACTAATATAAGGGTAAGCCCCTTAAAAAGAAAAATAAATACGAAATTTCTGTAAAATATGACATCTATAAAAAACAGTGAGTTTCCAAACAAAAATCACAAATTTGGAACACTCCTGTAATCTGCTAAGAACTAGAGCTAATCTTGGAAAACTAATGTCATTTTTAAGGAATGTAATATGTTATATTATGATTTATTCAGATAATGCTAACAGGAAAAATTAATTTTTTTTTTTGTTGGCCAAGTGCTTAGATTGCGGAACTGCAATTCGACACTTGTTGTTTGGCAAAGCTACACAAAATTGCTTTTATATATATATATATATATATATTATATATATATATATATATATATATATATATATAAGTTTTATATATAGTTTATTTATATATATATATATATTTATATATAGCGAGAGAGAGAGAGCGAGGCTCTTGAGAAAAAAATAAATTAGAATATTCCTATATACTTAATATATAT
>JABUQX010055370.1:2500-40000 GCA_015478945.1 Trachelipus rathkii
ACCATATAATTAAGTATATAAAAACGAGAAGAAGGCAGAGAGCGTGAGGAGATGGTTGAAAAGGGATTATGGCGGCAAAACCGACTTTCCCGCCAAAATGAGGGGAATTGGGATGTTCGGGTATAGTATCATAACGTTTCGAATATATTGTCTTCCTATGACCTCTCACACGAGACTAATATTTAGGTTTAGCTATTAGTTGGTAAAGTTATGGATTAGGCTACGTCAACTTAAGTATAGAGAGTAATACAACTTAGTTGGACACACTACTCACACTCCATCCTCACATGTTCATGTATTCTAATCATATCAATGTCTCGCGAGATCAGTAAGATAGGGCAATAGATATGCGTATAGATATTGACCAAAAATTAGGAGGCCTAAACTAAGATAAGAACTTATATCGGATATATAAATTAGGTATGGAGGTAATTATATCTTGAACCTGAAGTACTATCTCATCACCACCATATCACCTTAATACTGATATAGTATTGGAGATCCCAAAATAATCAATCAAAAATAAAATAATTGATTAAAATGAAAAAAATTATATATATCTCACACTCAACAAATAAGCTATAATAAATTGACCATAAGGAAGAAAAAGAATTCGTTAAATGCTCATTAAAAATTATATAAATACCACTAATAATTCATAATCGACCAGGAGAAATATAGACTATAATAATAATTTCACAATAGATAATATATATATTATATTATTATATAATATAAAATATAATAATATATTAAATAATAATTATAATATAAATAATAATTAATTATTTATTCATCTTATTTAAGTTTAGCCATTAGCCATTAATCAGCTACTAAAATAGTCTATTTTTACAATTTTTTTTTCTAATACCTCGATCGTGTATATTCCTCTTCTTGGAGGTGCATAAAATGTCTTTTATAACTATATTGGGTAGCATTAACACTACGTTTATAACTGAGTATATTCTTAAATAATTAATATTAATATTTATTTATATATATATATAATTATTGACAGCATTTAAAATATGTTTTATCATTATAGTCTATTAATTTATTATGGAAACGCTACGATTAGAGGCGTTTCGTTATTTTTCAGGTGAGCTCATTTCCGCCATGGCTAAATATTGTCACGGAGGGTACATCATTATAATCTAATATATATAATATATATATATATAGTATATATTACTAGTTATATATACCTTGAGGTATTAAGTACTAGTCTTTGAGATCGCCTGTTTTATTACTAGCTAGTTAACTTAAGTCCACTATATTATATAAACTTTATAATATTTATTTCCACGCCTAAATACTGTATTGAGATATACCTGACAGTAGTCACTAGAGCACATAAATTATAGTACCCAGTATTGGTATCAGTCTAATTAATAATATAATAAAGATAATTTATATTTTATTACCTATACTTTCTAATGACAAAACATCTAATAAATACCCATATATTTATTTTATATATTATATTATGCCCAACCTGACAAACTATGAGGATTTCTAATCCTCCAACCATCATCTCAACAATTAATAAATAGATGATTTTAATTTACAAAGGAGGTAGAATATTGAAATAAGCTATTTTTTATTTGGGTATTTTTTTAAAATATATCATTAAATAATATATATAAATAACCTTAGTAGCCGAGTTCTTTTAACTTCCATTTGACAAGATATTAAGTACAATAGTCAAACTTGCTTGTATCCTGATTCATTCAGAATATTCAAATCGAAAGGAAGATAATATGTAGGTCGGCTTATTATATGAGTGCAACACAATCTACTATGCTTACCATTATTTCATAAAGTCAGTCTTTAAGTGATGCTTTTTAAAAGCCTTTTTATTACATTACTATAATGTTAGTAACTGCTTTTTTAGTGCCTATTAGAGTATACCAATTTAATCAATTCACTCATTTTATTATCTAATTGTCCTTATACGAATAGAAATGGTCTATTAGGAGAAATTATGTGTGTGTAACTTATATTCCGTGATGCTAAGAAAACATCCATTAGTCATCATAATGTCATAATATAAGTTTATAGTGGAGTTGCGATAAATAACGGAGCACATATAGCCATATTAGAAGATATAAATTTACATTATCACTCGTGTGAGAGGGGAGAGAGAGAGATGGAGAGAGGAGAGAGAGAGATGGACGGCGTTTGACTCAATCAAGATGTAAGATGGAAGGCGTGGAGAGAGAGAGGAGAGGAGAGAGGAGGAGAGGAGAGAGGAGAAGCCAACACCGATCAGAACAATCATATCCTTCGTCTAAAGAAGAGAGGAGAGAGAGAGAGGAGGAGAGTAGATGATAGTTAGTAGAGAGGAGAGATGAGAGAGGAGAGAGAGAGAGGGGAGGAGAGAGAGGAGGGGGAAGGGGGGAGAGGGGGTCTGAGAGGAGGGGAGAGGAGGAGAGGAGAGAGGAGAGTGTATATATATATATAATATATAGGAGGAGCGAGAGAGAGATTGAGAGAGAGAGAGAGAGAGAGAGGAGAGAGAGAGGTAACGAGAAGATCGTGGGAGGAGGGTTAGTGAGAGATGAGGAGAGGAGAGAGAGAGTCGAGAGAGTTGAGAGAGAGAGATATGCATAGAGAGGAGATGAACTGTGAAAGATGGAGAGAGAGAGAGGAGCGAGTGGTGAGAGAGGAGAGAGGGAGAGGGAACATATATATATATAGGGAGAGGGGAGAGGAGGGGTAGAGAGGGTTTAAGGTTCTATCATAAATATGGATATATAATATTAAGTTCGATAGTGAGGAGGCCGCTCACTTTCTTTATAGCTACCAGTAGGGCTTCAAAGCCCACTGAGCAGGAATGTTGGATCGTGACAGGGAGAGGAGAAAAGCTGTGAGGGGGAGGTGAGGAGAGAGGAGGGGGTTAATGAAGAGTGAGGAGAGTGAGAGGGGTAGAGGGGATATTATATATATAGTGATGGGAGAGTATGAGGGTGAGAGAGGTGATGATGGTGAGTAGAGAGGGGAGGAGGAGAGAGAGAGGAGAGAGAGTGAGGAGGAAGAGAGGGGGGAGTTAAATTGAGGGAGAGGAGGAGGGAGGAGAGAGAGAGACGGAAAAAGTATAGTAATGTAAAGAGAGGTGAGAGAGGAGGGAGGGGGAGTGAGGGGAGGGGAGGGGCTGATGGTTTGATTTGTTCTAAGGTGAGGGGGTTGTGGGTGTGGTGTGTGTGTGTGTGTGTGTGATTGTAGTGTATGTTGTGTGTTGAGGTGTATATAGTGTTATTTGAGGGAGTTGAGGTATAGTTATTTGTAGTGTGTAGTGAGTGTGTGTGTGTTAGTACATTATAGTGGTGATGTGTGGGTAATTGTGTGTGTTTGTTAGTAGAGTTAGTGTAGTTGTATCTGTTTTGTGTGTGTGTGTTATACCAAATGGTCATTACACCCCATCCTCGTCTCTTATTAAGTATTTTGATTTTAATATACGTAATGACAATTTTATCTTCATGTTGTTAATAGATTATTATTGATAAAAATAAACTTAGTTTTATCAGTAGACTATCAAGGGCCCGAAAAATAGAGTAAACTTTAATCATCACAATATGATTGTTATCTAGAACCTAGATATATGATATACCTGATTGTATATAATGGACATAGACATTTGATGATTATATTCGCAATTCTTTGTCTGCCTATTGAGTATTGTGTAATTTTCATATGCTATCTTTCTAAGTTATGAGTAAGTAATGGATAATAATATTAAATGTCTAATTACATCATCTTATACTACTAAAGATTAAGTTGATAATTTATATAATTTATTATATACCTATATATCTATATATATATATAATTAAATTGTTAATTAATATAATGATATAAAATTAATATAACTATTATACATATATATAAATATTATATATTAACATTATTTTATATATATATTAGTATATTAATATCTATATATTCTTTGGTGAAATATATGACTAATGTTATAAAGTTACTATATAATATATAATAATATATAATATATAATATATATCATATAAATATTATATATATATATATATATACTATATATATAATAATATATATTATATAATATTATATATATATAATTATAAAATATTTTAATATATATATATTCTATATTAAATATTATAATCATATATATATTATAATATAATATAATATTTACTATATAATTATTATTAATTATAATATATTACTATATAAATGAGTAATGAATATTTATATATATATTATATATATATATTTATAATATATTTATATAATATAAAATTCTATAGGTATATAGATATAGTAATTCAATATATATATAAATAAAATACTTAATATATATATACGTATCATAACCGTATAATATTATATATATAAGTATGTTGTTAGTTATAGTGTGTTAGTATGTATATTGAATGTTGTTAATAGTTGTATGATGTTAGTAGGTATGGTATGTGTATTTTATGTGAGGGTTGAGTATGAGGGTAGCGGGTAGGAGGTATGGTAAGGGTGGGGAGGATTCTTTGTTCGTGTGTCTGAGGTGTATTTAGATATTAGTTGTTAGTAGTGTTATTTGATGTGTAAGTTGTGATGACGCTTGCTAGATGTGTATTTGTAGCTCGATATAGTAGTTAGTTAGTATGATATGAGGAGGTATAATATATATGAAAAGATTTTAATACTCTTACTCACCTATATATATATATATATTATATAATCACTATTATATAAACAGTTTTTTTATTTAAAAAAGATTAGAATTATATAATCTTATTTTTACTTTTATATAAACTATAAAACATATATTACGTATGAAAGTAAAGAACTTGGATGAAACAATAATTTCATTTTTAAAATATTTAAAATTTGATTAATACCATGCAATTAATATAATATTAGTATTTATTAATATTATAATTTATATGGTGGGGGTAATTTATATTAATAGGATTTTATATAATAAGGTTATATATAATATTAATTATTATTATATGTATTAATTATTATTATTATATAACATTAATACACACCAATATTTTAATGAATGATAATGAGTCCATTTTATATATTTATTAAACTAATAACAACATATATAAATATAAATATTTATTAAATGAATATTTAATATTTCAATTATATACACCATTCTCCTTATAATGCCACATTACACCTCACCTCTCTTTGTCACTAGTTTATCTATGCATTAAAAACCTAATTTTGATGTAGTGAGTTTACTAATACGATACGTTAAAATTATATTTCGATTCTCTCTCAATGAAGGCGTTTCTGTTAAGCGCGAGCTACATGAAGGAACAGGAAAGAGTTGTAAAAACCTTAGAGTTCATATCAGATCTAATAACCAAATCTTACATTCAACGAGGTTCTCTACAGATAAATCAGTCCTCGAATTTTTATCCAATTTGTTGATATGTGTGTAAGTAGTTACTTTTACATTGTATATTAAAGTAATTGGAGCTTACGGAGTATTAGTTTCACCTCAGTTGTTGTGAATTCATCCGTTGCTATAGTGCTGTTTCCCGTGTCACGTCGTGGCTGATGTAATGTAGATGTCGTAGGTGTGTCCGGATTGAATGTGAGCTGTTCTGTGATGGTGGTGTGTATCGGTGTCGGTGGAGCGTTGTGTAATGGTGGATGTTAGCCCGTCGTAGTTAACTTCTTGCTGTGTGATAGCTGTGGCCGTTGCTGTGCTAGTGTGTGTTTGTTTGTTAGTATGCAGTGGTGTGTCCTGTGTCTTTGTGGAGTGTGAATGTGTGGTTTGTCTAGTAGAAATTGTAGTCTCTAATACCACGCAGTGTACTTTTAGAAAATTTTAAATCTTTCTAAGTCTATAGAGCGTCCTTACTCTCAGTCATCGTGAGAGTTTATCATACACATATAAATGTTACTATATATTATAGTAATATTATATAGATTACCATATAATCTAATCTATAGTCTAATAATCCATGATGGTCACATTAGTACCTTATATCCATATATATATAATATATTAATATATATATATATTATTATATATATATATGATTAATTAATATATAATATATAATATATATATATTAAGATATAATATATATAATATAGTATTATCATTTATATCATAATAATATATATTAATATATTATTAATATATATATATATATATATATACATATATATATAGTGTATTAAGATATAATTGATAATATTATATTATATAATTATATTTATAATATATTAAATATCTATATATATATTAATACAGATAACTGGAATATATTTCATTAATATATATTTATAGTATATATATATATATATATATATATATATAAATAAATAGCTATTAATATTAAATATATATATATATATATATTAATATATACTGTAATATATATATATAAATAAATATATTAAGTAATTAAATATATTATATATTAATATTATAATATATATATTAATATAATCTATTAATATGTAATAGATATATTGATATAATTAATAATATATATAAAGTTAATTAAATCAATAAAGAATTATTAGTTATTTATAATATATATTGTAAATATATTTATATATACATTATAGATATAATATATATATAATACTATATATACTTATATATATATATATATAGTAATATATAATAATATATATATATATATATATTAATAGTATAATATATATATATAATAATATAATATCATATATATATTATATTAATATATTAATTATAATATTATATAATATATTAATATATATATATATATATAATCATTATTATATTATATATATATATTATTTAATATATATATATATTTAATAGTATATATATAATAATATATTGTGTATTAATTAATATACAGTACTATTAAATAATAATAATAATTATATATAATTAATAATATAATGGAATATTATCCATAAAAAAATAGATAACATTTAAAATTTTATACTCTAATATTAATAAATATAATTATAAATAAATTAATAATAATAAATAAAAACTACTAAAAATATTACATATAAAGAAGAGATCATCATAAGCATCAGACTCAACATAGATCGGACTAATGATAGTGATGCAAACTCGCTCTGACTGGGAATGAGTAACGATCTAAGTCGATGTCGGGGTCTTAATGAGAAATAAGATAATTGTCTTAAAAGTAAGTTATATTAGTGGGATATTATATTTCGAGTATGATAATGCTACGAGTTACTGAGGTAGATGGAGGTGATAGTAATGATAATTAACGTGATAATAAATTATATATAGTATATGTTTCATATATATATGTATTGATGTTTATATTGCATCTTTTTTGTAAGGTGTGAATATATTATTTTTATTGTACTGTTTTTTAAAACCTCACATATTTCATTTAATTTTATATATATAAAGAAGCGCCCCGATAGCTCAGTGTATATAGAAGCATGCATATTAGTTACAGCCTCAAAACAGAAGCGATGAGGTACCAACAGGTTTCTACAACCTGGTATACCGGGTGGGAGAATGTTAGATGACTATATATTACTCATACCTTAGGGTCTTTAGGCTCAGTCTCACATGTACTCTGAGTAACGTTATAAATACGATTATATCACACCACCCTAATCCTAGTATTATAAAGATATATAGGCACTCATAGCCCGTGTAGACGAGTAGGTTAGTTGAGATATAACCTGTATAAATATGATAAAAAAATATATAAATTAATATAATATATATATAGTAATAATAGTGGAGAACATGTTGGAAACTTTTTTGATCTACAGGAAAGCGAACATCTAATAATATTATAAATGTATTACGTTATTTATATAATAATAATTGATTATGTATTAAATTATATTTAAAGGTTTTATGGGGTAATCCTATACCTAATCTAAGAACCTATATATAATCCTTACTATAACCTTAAACTTAATCACCAACTAAAGGAGTCTAAACCTCACTATTATAAATTGTCCATATATATAGTATAATATGTACAACTATATTATTATAATTAATAATATATATATATATATATATATTATTATATAATATATAAATATATAATATATTTATTAATATAATAAGTATTATTAATATATGGTATCTATTTTAAATATTCTAATATCAGTAAGGAAAACTGCTACGTCAGAATATACTATATATATGATTATAATATTTAGATTTCTTGTATTAGTTAAGTGCCTGGGTAGACAGCTAATGACTTAGTCATCTGGTTTAATGATGATTATTTAATTATTATTTCAATATGATGATACTTTTTTAATATAATCTGGTGTCACATAACAAGAGCTATCTAAAAGCAGCTCTTGCTCTTCTCACATGTCTTCATTATTAAATAATGAATTTGAGCTGCGAATCTTAAAATTGCGAATTTTGAGACTAATTAAAGATGACCGTCGCAAACGCGTATACGTAATAAGTGTGACTTACAGAGTCTCTGTGCTAATATTTAAGATAATGATACAATAAACAGCCCTCCTCTAATCTCTACTTATCCTACCAATTCTGACAACACGCTGTCTCTCATGAAAAAGTTACTCTTCTTAAATCTTGTCTCACTCTTCTCTCTCCGTTCATTTTCTCAATTCAGCTCTAATCGTGTTTCTAGAGAACTGTAAACATGAAGATGGTTGAGTTTACTTCTGTTTCTCCCATTGAACGGATTTAAAGATCTCATTTACACA
Source organism: Trachelipus rathkii (assembly GCA_015478945.1). Classification (NCBI taxonomy): domain Eukaryota; kingdom Metazoa; phylum Arthropoda; class Malacostraca; order Isopoda; family Trachelipodidae; genus Trachelipus; species Trachelipus rathkii. The sequence goes on from JABUQX010055370.1 coordinate 11,195, forward strand.
GTCGTCACTGGAAAAGGTATCAAAATTTTTAATATATCATTTCCTTCTCTCACGATTTGTCAGTGTGTTTGAAATTTCGTGTTCCTTCTTCTTGACAAATTTTTATTTTTTACACTTATCTACACATAAATCATTCATATTTTGGAAACTTCTGAGAACTTCGACTCGATATTTTTCTTTTGCCCCAGTTTTCTTTCGGTATCTATCGCTATCTCGTTTTCTTTCGTACTCTCTCTCTCTCTCTCCTCCATGTGTAAAACATTATTCTACCTATTAGATTGAAGATGTAAGTATATCTAAAGAGCTATTCTATTGTATCATCAAAAGTTCTAATCAGATGAATAACATAAAATAGCTCATTACTCCCCACCTTTCTCAAGCAATAGCACGTCATATTGACAACTTTAAGTTCCTCTCTTTTTTTCCTTCAAAAGGTCAACAAAATTTCTTTATCATTCATACTTTTACTCGGCGACCAGCTCATTCTTGCGCCTCCTTCGATTCAACCATCCTCTTTCTCTTTTTGTTCTTCGTATGGTCATACCATGCGATGCTTTCTCTGTTTGTCCTTCCCTTATGCTTCCCATATTACCAAAAAGATCACGTTTCCTATAGAACATACACTCTGTGAAAGTAGATGAATACGTTTAAAAAAATATCACAATTGAAGCATAAATCTTGAAACATTTGAAAAATACTCCTGTGGAGCTATAAATCACTCCTTTTGCTGCAACTTATGCCTCTCGCCTCTTACTGTTCAATTCACTATCAACTCTATAAATAACTTAATAATGAGCATCCAATTTTTATCTTAGTACTCTTACCTCCTTGAATTCTATATCATTTTCTTCTCCCACGCTTGTCCGCGTCTCACTCGCATCTCTCCTCCCTCCTGGTATTTCTCGAAGACGGCTCCCTCAGTTTGAAAACCACTGGTTTCTAACCTAATATCAGTGTACATCGTCATCAAGCGCTTTCGTTAAAGGCAACACTCTTGATTGGTGATTTTCCACAGGTCATTCTCGAGGGGTCTTGTTTCCTCACATGTTCTACGGTGTTTCGTGTCTGAGTACTTGATTTCGCTAGCGAGAGACCAGGCTTTTACGAAATCCTCATATCTCTTGAAAGTTTTTCAGATATAGTCCTCTGGCACGGCCTCGTCCAAAGCTTTATCTATTCCTAAACACTTTCCTCTTTTTCGCGTATTTCTTATCCAGTACACTTCTATATCCTCTATCTCTTAATTTCCTTCCCAGTCGTTCTAAGCTATTGGTCTCTTTTGTGGACAGTCGTTCATTCATCGTTTAAAAACATGTTACATAGTGGATGTGTTTCTCATGCTATCTGGCTCCTCGCTGTTTCCCAACCTCAATCCTTTTTTTTCGTATTTCATTGCAATTAGAGAGTGATGCAGTAGTTTAATGCCTTAAAAATTCGTTCAAGGCTGATCGCATATCACTAATATCGAGAGAGAGAGAGACAAGTATTTGAAAGAATACTCCTACATCCTCCTCACCTAGAGAATAGGTGATGCTAATGAGGGTAGCGAGAGAGAGAGATATCTCTCATCTTTCTCGTACCCAAGATTGGTTAACAGGGTATTTGTTTTTCACATACGAGTTTTCAACTCAGTTCTCCTTTATCTATCTACTATAACTAATTCCTTGCTAATCTTCCACTAGATCACAAAATCTCTCCCTATATCTTCCATTCCCTGCTATAATATCTTTTTTGATAACACACAACTCTTCGGAACCCGCTTCTTCTCTTTTTCTAATTATCTTCAATAATTATCTTTTCTCATGCATGCTTTCTCGGTACAAGATCTACATAATCTGCTTTCAAACAAGCGTATCTAAGAAGTCTGGATGTTCTGAGGAGCATAACATTCGGACTTATTCTGCACCCTCCCTAGGTTGTCTTATCTTTAATATGCAGTGTCGTCTGCCGCCATTGTATAGCAGGTATTACACAGTCCACACATCTCTGTGGCGTGGTTCTCTCACCGCGTAACTACTGTTCTGCATAATTGATAAGGTAATACGTCCAAGGCTTTTTGACTTGTTAACACATCTCATCTCTACCAATATCACTCCTCAACAAATTTCTCCCTAACACTGTGTCGAAGCATGCTGCATAATTCACTGTTCATTTACTAACTTGCTAATACCATGGACAGAGTTATATGGGTTAGGGACATTAGAGTTAACCGCGTTAGAATTAGGTTAAGCTTACTATGTCATAGTTTTCTTGGATTCGTTAGAGAAACTAAATAACCAGACTTTGGCACACCGTCCTCCTTTGGAAGATAAAGCTAGAGCGACTTGTGCTTGTCCTATAACAGCTTCAATCAATTCTTTGTCTCCAACCTCGCCCAGAACTATACCTCTATGCTTCAACTTTCTGATACTGTATCACTCCCACTGGTATTCACCCTGAAACATCACTCCCTTTATTCGTCTTTTTCAATCTTTCCTTGATTTGCACACTCCATTTAAACTTTGCCCTGGCATCCAATTTTTCCCCAACGTTTCGATGTAGATGTGGTGTGGCCACAACTGGAGATATATTATATAATAATATCTATATTATACATAATATATAATAGTACTATATATATATATAATATACTACTACTATATGATCTTCTATATATCTATCCTTCACTAGTATTCTATATCTTCTCATATAGAGTACTATATATCTATAGCCTCTATATAAATTCATTTATATCACTATTATTACTACTATGTTATATATTATATATATTATACTCGTATATACAATATATATAGTATAGTATTCATATCCTAATATTATATTATATCCTATTATCTATTACCTATAATATATATATTCTATACTTAGTTATATCCGTAATAGCTCACCGTATAGAGTCACTAAAATGGTTAAAACTAATGAAAAACACACATATATATTATATAATATATATATTATATATATTGATAATAATATTATATTATATATATATAGTATATAGGTAACTATTTACCAGTCATAATAATTTTGCACAATTTTTCTTGATAAATATATGTCACACTCAAAATTATGATAAAATTTATTCTACAACGATAATGTGTATTTGTCTAATCTTTGTATCATATTACCTGGTATATCGGAAAATCTGGATAAAGATAAAATACTTACGTAATCTTGTTCCTCTCTCAATACAAACTTAGGAATTTTATTCCTAAATGTGTTTATTTACTTTAACATCTCTCGTACACACTTTTCTAACCTAGAAAAAATGGTGATTAAGAGTTACTTGAGGGTTTTTATTATTGTATAATAATATTTGAAGTTATACACTTTTTCTTAAATGTTAGCTCTTTGAAATATTTTCTTCCTCCTCCCATAACTTTATTATTTACATAAAGACTTAGCGTTTATGAAGACTGTGAAAAATCCTCCTAACAAAACAATGGATTTTAGTTGGTCTAATAAAAAAAAGAAAAATAAAAAAAAAAAAAAAAAAAAAAAAAAAAAAAAAAAACAACATGGTTTAACACTTAAATGGTTCTAGAACCACTGCGGGTTGGTCTCTCATAACCTCTTGTGCAATATCAATATCTTCTGCACGCCAATTCTTTTCCATCCAGAACAGTTGCTACCACGAATGCGCCGCCAATATCTTTCAACGATACCTAAATTGCGTACTATGCACACTCGATTTGGGTAGGACATCTTCTCACACTAGGCATTCACCCCACACCCACTACTCACACATATATAAAGTATATATTATCTCCCGTTAATAGTACTCTAATATATATATAATATTTGAACGCTACTAGTATAGTACATTCCTATCTATAATCTATATCATTCAATATATAATTATCATTTTGATGAGATAAGAATGCATAGTATATTATATACTTTCTATCCTATATAGCAATTTGAACATTTTACTTTATACACGTCTATAAATATATTATATCTTATATAATACAGTATATACTTATTATATTATATAAAATATATATTTACTTTACAGAGGTAAAGTCTATAAGATATCAGTTTGTTGGGTAAATTCAAATCCTCATTAGATGTGATTTTGGATGGAGAATATTCTCTTTGCTTTGCTTGCTAATTGCTAATTTTGAATCTGGATAGCTACTATAATAATCTCGTCTCTCATGTCTGTGTGAAACACAAAGGTCTTCAATTATATATGAGGGTTCTTTATCTTTGTGTCTATATACTGCTATACTTGAACAGAACAGTTAAATTCAAAGAGAGTAATACATATTCATATATATTAACATTATAAATATAGTATATTACATTAATAAATTAATATATTAATATTACGTATATATATATATAATATATATATATATATATATAGTTAAGTATATCATCATATTAATTCTAAAACTATTTATAAGTACATATATAGTATAGTCATAAAAATATTTACATAATATCAGTTCAGGTAATTAAATTAATAATGCAACAGTTACCCGAGACATCGAAAATACTTCATTATTAGAATGTGGTTAGGAAATGAGTGTAGTATATGAATTGATTGATATAGAATTCTTGTGAGAGGAAATTAATAACAATTAATCTCAACCCATTTTGAAGAGCCAACTAATTAGTTCTGGTAATGTGCATAAATTTTCTAGTCCTTTGAGCACTTCTGTATAGCAATAGAAAACATAAGTCGGTAATACAAAAAAGGACAATTATCTCTAAATGATAGGTTCGAAATAACCTTTTTTGTTGAAATGTAACTATGAGAATACCATGTCGAGAAATAGAAGAAAATATCACGTGCCATCCCGTACGCGCAAACGGCTTACCCATAATTCCTCATCCTCATCTTATCACAATCACACCATGAGGATGAACACAAAAAATAATTCCTCAGACATCTTGAATCCGGTCATTGAACTGGATGTTTAATCCGATTTTAACAACAGAATATGCTTAATAATCAACAGGTGATGTTAAAGATAAATAATAGAGATTTTCATAAACTGAAAATACACACGGGAAAATATATTTGGAACTATTATGAAGATGATCAGAGGCGCGAATGAATTAAAGTTAATGTTAATTAAGAAGCAGACGAGACACTTTTAGAGAGTAATTGCTACATGAAGTGAAAGAAACAATTTGCAGTTTGTAATCAAATTGGACCTACATGGTAAATCTACCTATCTTTTATTCCTTTTTGATTCTCACAGTTTAATCTGCGTTATAAGTTTACTGGCAACAGGTAAATTATGGGTAAATTTATATTCTCCGAATCGCCTATAGATTATAGACGAAAAGCTTATTACAAGGACAAAAATGCAAATGGGATAATATTAAACTGAAAGTTCCTTTCATTTAGTTTTCCATTGGCATAAAATAAAATAATTCGAAATTAAGGAAACTCATGGCGCACATGACAGAATATGAAAAATCGGCCTACGAATTAAGAATAGTAAAATAGTTTGTTATCACACATAATTATATATGTTTTTTAATTTGTTTTTCAAGTAATCAAGAGCTGAGAGAACGATAGCAGTGCATTGGGCAGTTCAGATCAGTTTCCTTATATGTGTCGACTCTTATTGTACCAGGTAAGTATACGTAGTGCCCTTGAGTCAGAAGACAGACAACAAATCTTCAGAGAGCTGCGCGCAGGACTCTTATATGCGGTGGAGTACAAGGTCAGATGTGATCACAAACAGCAAAATACAATAAACTGCGCCAGAAATGAGTGCAAAATCTGTTACTATATCTGTCGTTACAGCGATAATGAGCGTTACCAGGCTAAGAAATCTAGGAAAAAAAAGTAAGAAGACTCAGTGGCAGAGAGAGGTTTGGCGGGAGGCATTCGCACGCTCGTCGCTCCAACGAAACGAAAATGATACAGATTTATTTGTTGTGGCGTTTTTTAGCATGTACAAGACGAGTTACCATTGGTTTGAGATACCAAAACAAGTGAGAAGCCTCTAGAGTATAGTAACATCATATTAGGGTAATATATTATATACCTATATATAATTTATATAATGTATAAAATAATTATATTATATAAAGTATGATATACCTAATATACAATTTATAAGTATTATATTATAACAATAGTATATATAGTTATATATATATCATATATTAAGTATATACATATATATATATCTTCGAGAACGATTCGGATAGTTGTATAAATATATAGAGATTACGTTATTGCGGCATATATAGAGCTGAGCGTTATATTAATTACTAAGGATAGATTTAGTTATAGTATTATAGCTGTATATAATAGTATATTATATAATATATTAATAGTTTATATATATTTAATATCTAGTATATTAGTATATATATATATACTTAACTTAAAAAAAGTATAATATATAGTTATATTATAATATATATCTTATAGTAAATATGTATATATATATATAAATAGTATATATATTATAATAGTTATATATATATAAATAGTATATAGACTTAAGACGTCAATAGCTATAAGCGATGCCATATAGCATTACTAATATTATTAAAGATATACGCAGAGAAGGTGGGTGATATATATACGGTATGTAATAGTTAGTAATTATGAATCGATAACGCCGGAGAAGCTATATCTAATACTAGTGTGATATAATAGGTATGATGACTAATTATAGTATGACGAGAATGTTAGGGTAGTAATATGATAGAATACTTAGACCCTTAGTTAATCGAGAGTATATATATAGACGGATATAACTATAAGGTATATTAGCTAGGGCGTGAGTCCCTATGTATGTTAATATAATGTAATGCGTCAGTGTTTAATTAATAATATTTTTTACTGTCGTTTCTGACTTGAAGACCAGATACCTCAATGAAACCCATCATGAGTTATGGGAAATCGCCAATTAAATAACTTCCAACAAATCGAAGGCCGAAGTTTCAAAGTGTTTAAAGTAATACGATGTGAGAATAAAAGCTGGTGAAGGAAATGTGTTTCCGACTTTACCAGTATACACGATATGTTTCAGAATGAGCATAGCTGTTAAGATCGGGGTCAGAGTTGGCGAGAAAAATATTCTCCTCTCCTACTATCATCGAAATAATTTTCTTCCTTCGATTATGAAGTTTGCGATGTAACAAGTTCGGAAGAAAGTATCTGTTTATAGTTCTAGTAGTTTCACAGAATAGCTTCGGAGTCCCGAAGTCTGAGGAGGCACTGTTGGCTTCTGCTGATCCCTAGAACAATGTATATCTGCAGGGAATGAAGTAAGCTCAATTGTAGATTCGGGACGAGAGTCCGTAGTGTCACGAAAAAGAACGCCTCAATTCTCTGTAAAAACCAGAATTCTGTAGGGCAAGCAAGATGTGCATGTTTTCACCAGCAAACTGGGAAATATCCAATAAATGGACAAAATCCCCAATAGAAACAGCATCGTTTCTCCGACCAATGTCCGAAAATTTAATAGTGCAGATCCTTTTCGAATTAAGTCTCTATGATTGAACCTTCCCTGCTATGAGTTCATTCTCAACTCCCATGTTTTTGGAGAGAAAACCTTACCAAATGAATTAACCATGGATGGTATGTTTTGGACCAGTCAAGGGGTTTTCCTAGGGAAGGAGAAAATTATGACACTCATGAGGTGTCATGCAAGATAGATTTTCTCAGGTATTTTCACAATAATATTCTTCGTTTGAAAGGATTAATGTAATTGTTTTATCGCATAATTCACACCAGCTCCGTCTACGAAGTTGTGACCACGAATCTGAGATCTTTTACACTGCCAGTGTTGCCCAAAAGGTGATTATAGCCCGAGTGGTGGCGACCTAATAAGAGATACACCATGCGATTCCACTAACAACGAAAACGGATAAAAGGAACATCGATAGGAATTTATCTCATCCTGGTAATTTAATATTGAGCAAGAAGATTCAGTAAAGCAATTTATTACACCGTTTTCAGGCAGGTATCCTACAAAGATGGAAACTAACGGTAAAAAAAAGAAAACTCAATCGACTATGAAAGGAATGAATAATCTGTTCACTGAAGAAAAAGAAAAAAAGTCCTTTAAAATCGACATTCAATAACGGCCAAATAAAGCTTTCTATTCTCCGACACCGTTAATAAAATTTCATCTTATCTTTGCGCCCGCTATAATGAAAATACTCAATACGTAAGAAATCAGACATTGATCTGTTTTGCCAGGGTGAATACCGGCTCTCTAAGTAATGAAGCCAAAACTTCCTAGTAGATTCAAACTACTGTTTATGCCTCTTTTCCAACAGATTTGATTTTAATTTCACCCTGCCAGAATCTTTAAAAGCACAAGTCATAGTCTACTAGCCTTATTTAAAAGTTGCGCCAAAGTGCAGTATTCAGAAGCACGTTTAAGAGCATGTGAAAGGTATAATTTGTCCTTTATCTTGTTTTAAATGTTTTGAAAAATACATATTTTACATCTTTCATATCTGCTTCGATTTGTCGTGAGTGGGATTTTGCGTCGAGTAATACAGTCGTAATTCTTAGTGGAAAAAAATTGAGAAATCTATCGAGAATATATATAGCAAATAAACCGTTCTTACGGAGTAAACCTTTTGTAGAACTCAGATCAAAGGCAAGTTTTCATTTAAGAGAGTTGAAGGCTGGAAGGTCAGGACGTAACGACTCATTACTCTTTTATTCTAACCAAGATATTTTGGTTGAAGTCCTGAGAACATAATCTAAATTCCACAATGCTTCAGCAATTTCAAATAATCTCAAATTTTTGTCATGTTAATCTTGTGTAGAACCTCATATTACAACATCGTTATGGTAAAGCAAACGCTCCTGTAGATGTTTTACATTGGTTTCATTCCATTTTCTTTTCACTTTTTCTTTAGTTAGACCAAAGCTCAATATTTTGAACTGTAAAAACATTCATCAGCTTCAAAATCGGTATAATTTTTATCACTTTTATAAAGTAGTTCTAGGTGATATGAACACCTTAAATTTACTACGATGAGCACTTGATAATGGTCAACCGAGTACAGAATTAATTAGTTCTTTAATATTAAGCAGCTGGTAAGATTCCAAATGTCAAACATAGGTGGAAACTGTTTTATATTTAGAAAAGATCTAGAACCTAAACCGACGATTATGTTATTAAGTTTTAACAACAGCCATTAACTTCCACGAGAATAAACTAAAGGTTTGATTAAGATTTCAGTAATAAGTCCACATGCATGTTAGGTTGGCTTCTATTAGCTTCGGGTATGAGCCTATTTAGCCCTACCTAAAAATGAAACATAAAATTCCTAAATTTTCAAGCACCAATTTTGATATGAAATTGAGGCAAACGAAACTCTTACAGGTTACACTTCTAAAACATCTTTTATAATTTTTTTTTTTATGTAATTTTCATTATTTTTAAGTTTTTGATGTTTTTCATAATTTTTTTGATTCACCCCCCCCCAAATTTCAGTTTGGGTAAAAATTGGCACACTTATTTTGCATGATTTTTGACCCAGATCCCAGCATATTCAAAATTTCATTTTTGAAAATGAAAAAAAATTGGCGAATATCATTTTTTTTCTGGTGAGGTGATCAGGAAGAAATTTTTAGAGCATATATGTAAAAATCTTCAGACATATTTTTATTTTCTTTAGAATCATTCATTTTGTTTTTGAACACTTATGAATCATGATTTTCTTGAACACAAATTTTAACTCAAAATTAAATAGATTTTTAAAAATATAAAGATTTCATTAAAAATGCATGTAAATTAGCACAACAAAAATTTCCCAGAAAATATTTTTTTGAAAAAGTGAAAATGAAATTAATATATATATATTATAATATATATATTATATATATATATTAATATATATATATATATATCTATATATTATATATATATATATATAGTAATAATTATATAGTATATTGTATATATATATATATATATATATTACCACTTTTATCAGTCAAGCAAATACTGTAATTATTATTATTATTTATTATTATTATTATGTATTATGTATTATTATTATTATTTATTGAATTATTATTATTAATCTATATGGAGTATTATTTATATATATGTATTATTATTTACTTATTATTCATTATTATTATTAATTATTCATATATTATTATTATTTTATTATTATTATTAATTATGTTATTAATTATTATTCAAGAATGTTCGCAACCCTCTTGGAATTAGCACTTATATAATGTTAAATAACGCATGCGAAAAACTTTTCAGAGCTTTACACATCTCTTTATCAATTTTATCCTAATGGCAGCTGCTATAGAGATGAATATTTTGTCATAACGTGGTAGTACCTGTCGTTATAAATAGCAATGTAAGTAATATGGTATCTAAATCATTGCTGTCCTTCTGTAGATAACTCATTTCAGATCAATAGCATCGAGTTTCCTATCAGATATTTGGTAACAGACGCTTGATGATGTACAAACAAATGAAACAAACTTCAGGAAGGCCTTGGAAAACATTTTTATGGAAAGAAGGGATTTAAATAGGTAGATTTTAATATACAATGTAACCGCTCTCATGTTTTTAGTGTAATTGTTTTCAACGATAATAAAAAAACTTTTTAAAGCTAAAGCTTTAAAGTTTAATCATTTAAGGCGATGATGACATAAAAGAACAAAAATGATAAAGGGATTTGATGATTACTTTGATAATGTGGAAGTATCACCTCAACCTCGAGAGATTCTTCTCCAAGTAGAAATCCTGAGAGTGTGCCCTCAACACTATCAACGTCAGCACATTTAGCTGATTTAAGACCTGCTAGGATGCTGAAAAGAGTAAAGAAAAGCGCGATTGAAAACGAAATTGGGAAAAATCCGAAAAAGTCAAAATACCGCAAAACCATAAAGAACAAGTGGACTTTTTTGCCATGGTGTGAGCAGTAAAGAAAGAAAGAATTCCATGGAAATTTTTATGGAAAGAAGGGTGCTTGCACAAGTTTCCAAACTTCATGCAGGTATAAGACAAAGCGACTACTTTTATGAAGCATGCAAATGATATCACCAATTTCATTTGTCCGATGTAGAGAAGAAGCACAATAAAATAACATCTGGTTTTTCTATCATCATAATACTTCAACGTTACTTTCAATAAATATACATTCAAAATTAAAATAAATAAATAAGAAAAATTAAAGAGAAAAATTAAAGTATTACTGTTTTAATTTAAAATGTCAAATATATATATACTAAGTAAGTATATATATATAGCGCTTATATATATATATATATACTATATAATATTATATATAATATAGTATCATATTATTATACTATATAATATATATATATATATTATATGATAAGAGTACAACTGCTACATAATTCCATCGCAGTGTGATAGGTATTGAAAAATAGCCCTTAAGTAATTTCACACTGCTGGGATTGACCTGGGCCCCTACAGCAGATGTCGGCGTTAAGTGTTGACGAACCACGCCACGATGGCTAAAAGAAAAGGGCGAGGAAATGTTGCTGAACAGGAAACCACGAAGCACTGGTGGTGGTATACGTTCACTGCAGGGAGGAGGAAACATTCCTTGTTCTCGCCGACTCAGTTAACTTTTTAGTCCATCAGTGGGCGTGTCCGTCCTAACACTTACGCCGGACATCTGCTAGGAGCCCAGGTTCAATCCCAGCAGTGTGAAATTTACTTAAGGGGTTAATTTTTCAATATATAATAATATTTTTATACTATATATATATATATAGTATATATATATATATATATATATAGTATAATATATATATATATATAATAATATACTATGTATATATACTAGGACAAAAGTTACTTAACGCCCACCGGAACGGGAGCTCGGATAAAAAAAAATCACAGGGTAAGCCAATCTATGATAACAATAAATAGAATTTCTAGATGGGGCTCGAAATGTCGGAATTTTTTTTTTTTTTTTTTTTTTTTGTTTTACCTGTTATAGGGGGCGAAATTCTATATATACTTATCATTATGGTAGGTAATACAAGCGTGCAATGTAGGGGGCTCGATCCGAAGGGGAACACAGGGGGGACGTTTTCCATAACCGTAGGGGAGGGGCGGAGGAACCCCCGGCGACACCAAATACCAAAGAGCGGGCGGGTTCCGGAGACCCTCCCAGGAACGGGGGGAAATAGTCCTACCCCGTGTTCCCGGAAGGCCGAGAGACCCCGATTCCTGCCACCTTTGCGCGGTATACCCTTTGGGATATTCTTTAATTACATTTTCCTTACTAAAAATTTTACAAGGATTCCAAAGAATGTATTCCTTTTTCGCTGTACTATTGTAAGTTTTGAGATATGATTTTTTTTTTTTTCATTTCCGAACCAAACAGCTCTATTTATGTATCAAAGGAGGTTACCATGTGAAAATTTATTTTTTGATCCGATCTCCCGTTCCGTGTGGGCGTCAAGTAACTTTTACCATATAGTTATTATATATATATAAGTACTATAGGTAAATATAAATATAAAAGTAATAATTAACGAGGTTAATTTGTATAGATCTATAAAGACAGAATTGTAAATAGATATAAGTTGTATATACTTGCAATAAGCAGCTTAAGTCACTATAATATATATAGTATGTATATATACTTATATATACTTATATTTATACATATATTTTGGTATTTGATATACTAAACTCGACTATTTTTCCTTGGGAAAATAAAGAGGAAAATTAGTCAGTTTTTTTTGATGAGTTTAATTTATAATATTATATTAGTTATGTGTAGAATAAAATGTTATTTTTGTGGAAAGCCTACATTGTTTAAACCAATTCACATTTGGAAATAGATACAATATATAGCTACGTATAAGGGATAGAGTCATTATAGGGCAGGGATGAAATGTTGTGCTATATAATAAATGCTAAGAAAAATGTTCTGTTATTAATTTGATCCCCAGATCTTTGGAGAAAGGTACCATATATATCCGGCCGATCGGATACCCTGGATACCGTACAAGACCTATTATTTAGGCTTTCAACAACTAAAAACCAAGTCATACTAAAAGAATATAAGAACATCTATTATGCTTAAGAATACCATATGATATTGTTGAATATTATAATATTGTAGCAGCTATTAAAAATGCTAATGAAAGCAGTGATTTGAAAAAAAGGTTTAATATAAATGGTAGTCGTTTCATGTTCTTTATTGTAATTTGTACCTTATTCTATGATTAGAAAATGCAAGGAAAAAATTGGTCAAAGATACCTGGCATATTCAGAGTAAGAAATTGTACTGATTTGCAACATAATTTAAGGAAAACATATTAACTTGAAATATAAGTTACTTGGTTGAAACGATGTTTAGTTTATAGTTTGTATCTCACTTCACTCTTTTAGCTAAGTTTTCTGTTCAAATTTGTAAATGTTTTTCACTAATTTTTCTAAATGTTTTTTCTCACTTTCAAAATAGGTTACATGTACCACATTCAAATTTTCCAGCTGATATCTAAAAAAGTTAATTTTGGTTATGTATTTCTTTATTTTCATCCGATTTGGACCAAGCAAAGTGTAAAATGCAGCATTGGGCAAATTGGAAAAGTTCATTTCGGGCGTTTTTATGCTCATCTATTCATTTTCATGTTATGGTCAACTGAAAAAAAAAACCATTTTGGACAATTTTCATTAGCGAGCAAGAAATCTTTGCTGAAATGTCATCAAAATTAGACTATGAATAAATGGGTCTATTATTTAGAATCCTTTTTCCGATCCAAAAAAGTTACTGTTACCATGTCTTTCTTAATTTTCAATCGATTTACATCAAATAAAATGTCAATGATCATTTTTTAACTTTCAAAGTCCCACTCACAATGATTTGTTGTTTCGTCAAAATTTCCTAACTATCCGTAATATTTGTGACTAGTTCCTACTGCATGTGTTTTTGTGTATTGAATTAATTTTACTTTACAAATGCATAATTTTTCATTGCTATAAAATATATATGATGCATATATGTAAAGCGTGAGAAAGAAACAAAATTTCATCTGACATTTTTGCTAATTCTAATAACTTCTCATACCAATATTCCTCTGATAATTTACACAATATCAACTATAAGACTACCTAAACTAATTGCGACAAAAATTCACCAATAAGGTATACTAGTTCTCGATAGGCCCACGTGGCTTCTAACGCGTCTCTAAATAATTTTCCTATTGTGTTTTCCACATAAACCTTAATTTTTCAAGTTAATTTTGTTACTATATAATACTTAGATCAACATATACATATCATAACTGCTATATATTACTTTTTTATTAGATTATTATTATATAGCCTCGAGAGTTGGCTAAGATTAATACTTTGAAGCAATATGGCTAGCCGTATTTAATCAATATGAACTTAATGCACACATAAAATCCGTTTTCGTTATAAGTAAGCCAATATTATGTATTAACCATATCAATTGAAGTAAAATATTACAATTCATAAAAGCATCAATATTTATATCAATTAATTACATAATATTTTCTTTGTGAGAAAGTATTTAATAATTAAAAAATGGATATACAATATAATTGAGAGAGGGGAAGGTGTTAGGCATGATATTGGATGTGATGGAGACGCATATACAGTTTGTGAAGCCTGATGTACCTTGAGTAGAAGCTAGTACCCGATGTTGTTAATCTTTTGTAATTTGTGGTGTTATATAGAGAATTGTGTAATTTTTGTGAAATTATGTGCTAATATAGATTCTTTGATTAGTGCTCTTAGTATTTATACTCTATTGTAACTCTCTTTTGGCTTTTGTAATCCTAGCTACTTTAATAAATTTAGTTAGTGAGTGTAATTTTGATTGTGTGTTGAGTTAAGGTAAAATGATAATTAATGAAGATAAGTTTGTATATATTAATTCTTTTTAAATATTATGTTAATACTTGAAAGTAAATTATACGTTTTATCATATATACTCTAATCTATTTATCTTTATATTTCTTATTTATATTTATTCTGATTTATTAATTATAAAATTTTTTTGATTATTTTGTTTAAACATTTTACACAAGGCCTACTATTTTTTTTTATAAGATATTGTAAAGTAGAATCGTTTATTTACAAGTTTAGTGGTTATAAAACATTTTCTTTGGTTGATTCAGGGTTAACGAATATATTTATAATATTTTTCGTATAATGGATTTTCTCCTATACAATTAGTAGATTCATATAATTTATAAATATATTTTTGTCTTATATAATATTTTCCTATTTCTAGTCTAATTATTTTTTTTGTATTAATAATTTTTTATTTCATATTTATTAATATTTTATATTTTTTCGCACGTGTAAAAATTATAAACAATATCATATAATGAAATAATTAGATTTCTAATATCATCCTTAAAAATAAATAATACTAATAAATACAGCAATTAAGTAGAAGAGTAATTTCAATTGTAAAAGTAATTATAGTTTATTAATACGGTGTTAACATTAATATAATCGTCTCAGGAAGCTACAACCAACTAACTGCAAGAATTTATTCAGAGCAGAATGATAAAGCCAGATTAAAGCTTTTCAGTTTATTAGCGAGAGATAGCAATTATTCAATGAGGAGATGAGAAGAGGACCACGTAGATGGTTAGAAAGAAATTGTCTATTCAGAAACAGAGGAGTGTGTACTCCATGAAAGTAAGGAGCAAACCGCTCAGTGTAAATCTAGCCTCTCTATAACTATCTCATCCATACCTGATTAACCTAGTAATAAAATATTCGATAACTTATATTTGGTTTTTTCCTTACCATTTATCATAACTTTTGCTGATATTTATTTTGACTATATACTTAGAGTATGTGGTGCCTTCTATTGTTTTCTAGTATCCTGTTATGCGTCGTAATGTTTTTATCTTTTTTCTCCATTGGACATATTTCGATATTAAGCACCTCAACCTTTAAGAATCACATTGTTTGCTTTTCTGTCTTTCAGCTTGTCAGTAGTGTCTTTTGCCCAGTTATCTTCTTTATAGTTGAGTTAACACTACTGACTTACCTTATTATAATTCTTTTCTTTATACCTCTTTCTAATAAATACATGATTCATAGAGTATATAGGAACAGGTAGTAATAACGTTGAACTGTTACACATATAATTGATAGATGGCTGCAAATACATACAAACAGAATATAGTATATATAGGTTTGTCTACATTCTAGACTTCAGTCCAGTATATACATATATTACTTAAATTCTTTTATGTAAGCTTATATTAATATGATATAGTCAAACATTGATAGAACGTAAATAAAATATCATGGGTAACGAATTTAGAGGTCTTGATTAATAGGGTGACAAAATAACTTGTATACTCTAAATCAGGTGTAAGCGCTTTAGGCAGAATAGTTTGTTAATATAATTACACTTTCTTTCTATTGCGCAGCATACCACGCACATACACACATATAATAATATAGTTATATAGATATATAATATATATACTATTATGCTCCATATAAGAATCTATTGTTTTGGATATGATAAATAGTTTTATGGAGAAAACATTTAAAAGAGTATCTCAATAGCTTTTAAGAAATTGCATTTTTTATAAGATAAATTGTTTAGTGTGTATCTTAAGACTTTATGACTAATCAATTCTCACACGAACGCACACATTGCCACTAACCTAGCAAACTTTCATCCTCTAAGCAAACCTGTAATGTTAACTTGATTTTTAACTATTAATGAACGATTATGACGATATTCTGCAGATAAGTTTCTTGGAAGAAACCGAAATACGGACAAAGCACTGTATACTCAATATTAAGTATTACATGCATTGTGGTTTATATATATATATATATAGTATATATAATAATATATATATATACTGAATCCTTAGGTCACATTTTTTTATTATTATAATGTATACATAAATAGTTATATGCTCAATAATATTTTATGTTTATTTTTTTATAATATTATCTTATTTATACATATATTATATATATATATATATTATTTATATATATATATATATACATTACACAATTATGCTTCATTAAATATTTAGATACGTTCAGAAACACCTTTTCCCTCATCACAATATTGGCGTTTTAAATTATCAACCGTATCTCTTGATTTCGGCTTCGTGTACCCTTACCTTTTCGTATCTTCGATTTATATACTTTAATTATTTTTATACATCCTATATCTATTTATTCTTTATCTATCTTATTAGTTATTCTTTTTATTTGGCGTTAACTTGGAAATATTCTACATCTATATAACTTATTTATATTCTATATATACTTAATTTTTCTATAGTTATAAAAGATTGAATAAGATCAATATAGATGCACAATTTCTTGTGACGATTTTAGATACTTGACTCGCTTTTTTATCCTGATTTTCTGATATCAGCCAAAACTTGTTATTTTTGGACCTTTTCCAGAATTGTTTCACCCTTTGCTTCTATTTATTTTCTTATAAATATATAAATTTTTCTTATGCGCGCGTGTATAAATTATGAAAATACATAAGTGTTTTTAATCATTCCTTAATGCAAAAATATATGAATACTATATTTTTTTTTTTCTTTTTTTCTGTAAATTTTTTATTATTTGTATTATATGGTATTAAATATACATATTGTAGTTCTTTCTCCTCTTTTTCAAGATTATTATACTATTTCTAGTTTTTAATTTTTAAATATATCTATTTTATATATATAATAATTATAGTTTTTCATAATAAAATAATATATTATCTATTTAGTTCATATTTTCTATTTTATATTTATTTTCCTACAAAATCTTTTATGTTATTTATGTTTGCGTGGTGTTGTGTGTGTGGACGATGTTGGGCCACCACTTTTTTTTATACTCGTGTCTTATGGCTTCTTTTTTTGTGAGGACTTCTAACGTTGTTCATCCATGGACACGATCAATCCTAGTTTCTACTTTGGATACGGTTTTCCTTATTTATATGTTAGTGACGTAAAGGGTTATCGTTATTTACGTAGGGTCTATCTCGATTTGTAAATGTCCTCTATTCTTTTCAGCTATTTTCTTTCTATGCTTTTATTAACTCTTCTCTATTCTATTTATAACTTATTATATTATATTAAATTTAAGGTATATATGTTAGAATCATAGTATTATTACTAAATATAGGTCAATTATATAGGATTATAGTTATTTATAATTGGTAAAGCCACCAAGAGTCATTAGGACTAATTTAATATATATACATAGATATATCTATAGGCAGTGGAATGATCAAATATTGATATAACTCGTATAATGATAATCTAGTCTAGATACTAGAAATAGTGGTCGAATATATATGAGTATAACTAATTTTAGTATAAAGTTCTGGTCTAAATTTTAATTGACATAATTAATTTGGTATATATATGGAAGATAACTGTAGAGATTTCAACTGGCATTTATATATATATATATATATATATATATATATATATGATTATTTGAGTTTATAATACAAATATATATTATTTAATTTAGTTTATGTATAACAGCAGCTGAAGGATTATACGTATTGTATAAACAGTAAAATAACTAAAAAACCAATAATAATAAATGTAAATTTAAAATGTATAATATAGATTATAGGGAGAATTTGAGATAATAATATTTCATTATAAAATAATATGTGGACGTATCTTGTTACTTAATAAACTTTAACCTCCGATTAATACAATAAATTAATTAATATATACATATATAATTCTTTTTAATCTATTAAAATGATATTCTTTTTGAATATATAATTTAAAGGTACGTTATTAGTCATATTTAATATTAATACTAATAGTCACTCTGATTATCCCTGAAGAAAGATGAAAATTACTAATAATAATAATAATATAATAACTCAATATGAACTCATATGTTAAAAGATAAATATTAAATAATAATAATTGAATATACACGTCCAGGATGCGTTATAGGTAACTATTGTTAAAGGACAAAGTTGGCACATACATAAATGTGTAATAAATAATAAATAATAATAAATAATAATAGCACTTAATAATTAAGTTAAAATATAAAAAATATATAATAATTCCGACAAACATAAGATATAATAAATATTCAACTTATAAAAGTGCTTATGTAGGATGGTAGATTCTTGGCATAGGTGTATTTGTTTTGTGCAATGACGTTTGGAGGATACCTGATTTATGTTATGGCCAACATTGTGCTAACGAATTTTTTTTTATATTTTTAGTGTTCTTGTGGTTTTTGTGTGTATTTTTGTGTCTTATTTAATTTCTGTTTCTAATATTGGTTTTTTATTGTGAATATTGTGTAGTAATCCTTAAGAGCTAATTTTCTCTATTTCCTTATTTTCTTCGGATGGATCGGTATAGGTCGGTTTTTGATATGCCTCTGAGTGAGAGGAGGCAGGCAGGAAGGGTAATTGTGATCCTTCCTCTGATTTGATGATTTTGAAATGCCAGGATAATTATTTTCCCCTAGTCATAGATATAAGAGTTTAGTAATCTGGGTGATAACGCTTTTCGAGCGGGTTTCCACATTGCCACTGAATGTTTTTATGGAAAGTGATGAGGACATATAGTTATCTTTGATGCTTCTACAGATAAATATACATGAAATGATTAAGTGAAATAGCTGAAATTGTCGCCGCTCTTGTTAGGGGAGAAGAGGAGATTATAGCGAGCCTCTCAGTAGGTTTGATAATCCATATAGTGACGTCTTCTAGGATTGGGATGCGAATATCGCTCAGGTTAGGGTCTGAGTTTCAAGGTCCCTCTAGTCCAGAGTTATGAATAAGTTTTTTGTTAGGTATACACGAAGAAAATCTATGTAGAATTAACAAATCTAATCATAACCTGAAATGTAGGATGGCCCCTAAAATACATACGAGCACATAAGACGACACGATAATTTTTATATAATAAGAAAGTTTGTGGGAAATTTTTTTAAATTTCAGAAGGCCTGTAATTTTATTTTTCCTAAAAGAGACCTGCCAGATTTCGCTTTCACTATTCTTAATGTATTATTTTTTTTAGAGTATATCCTGTGATTTTTTCAAAAAAACAAAAATTTTTGGTTTTTTTTTTTTAATAACAAATTCTATGGGGTTTTTTACAACTTTGAGAGGGCTGTTAACTTTTTTCCTAAAGGGGAGCGACGATTTTCATTTATATTCTTCTTTATTATTATCGATCAAAAATATGTTCCTCCCATTTTCATAAAATCGGGGGGAAATATTGGTAAAATTCTAAATTATAAAGAAGATGAAAAATCGGTCGCTCTCATTTTAGGAATAAAAAGTTACAGACTATCAATTTTGGTAGCCAAAGGTTCCATGATATCTTTCCAACTGTTCGCTTTTGAAAAACTTCTAAAGTTTAAAGGTCAAATGTAATCTTTGTATACTTTTATCAAACTATCATAGCCTACTTGGTTTTCAATCTATTATACTTCTATAGTATAGTATAATATCAATAATAAATATCAAAGTAATAAATATATCTCTTTAATATATCATATATATATATATATAATAAATAATATATATATAGAGCTATATTAGTACTATAGTATGGTAATTGTTTAGTTATTACTGAACTTGATTTCTCATGTAACATAGTATATACTTAAAAATTATTAAAATGGTAATTGTTACCATCCAGAGGGTTGTCCACCTTACCGATTTTTTAGAAAATCACAGGAACATACTCTAAAAAAATAATAATGGAAAGAAATAGTGAAAATGAAAAATCGTCAGCTGCTCCTTACAGGAAAAAAAGTTACCACACCTCTTAACAGTTTGTAAAAAAACCATAGGATTTGTTATTAAAAAAGAAAAAAAAATTTTTTTTTTTTGAAAATCACAGGATACTACTCTAAAAAAATAAGGTAATTGTTACCCAGAGGTTGTCACCCCCGATTTTTATGAAAATCAGCAGGATATTACTCTGAAAAAAATAAATAATAAAGAATAGTGACAAACGGATAATACGTCGCCTCCTTAGGAAAAAAAGTTACAGCCTCTCGAAGTTGTAAAAAAACCCAAAGGATTTGTTATTAAAAAAAAGCCATAAATTTTTTTTTTTGAAAATCGCAGATATACTCTAAAAAAATAAATAATGAAAAGAATAGTGAAACGAAAATTGGCATTGTCCTCTTTAGGAAAAAAAGTTACAGCCTCTGAAATTTAAAAATTTTCCCATAGTAGACTTTCTTATAATAAAATTAGTGGCCTCGTGCTCGTTTTAAGGGCATCCTACTGTTCAGGTTTATGAACTAAGATATTGTTAGATTTATGTCACATATGATTTCTCTGTGTATACCTAACAAAACTTATCATAAACCTGATCTAGAGAGCCTGAAAGAGACTAACCTGGGATGCGATGCATATATTAGAAAAGTCTATGGGCATTTTTAAACAACTTTGAAGAGGCTGTACTTTTTTTCCCTACAAGAGAGCGGCAATTTTTCGTTTTCAACTATTCTTGTCATTATTAATTTTTTTAGAATATATCCTGTGATTTTCATAAAAACGGGGGTGGACACACCTCCTGGGTAAACAATTACCAAAAATTAATAATGAAGACAAGTGAAAAATCGAAAAATCGGCAGTCTCTTTAGGAAAAAAAAAGTTACACGCCCTCTGAAGTTTAAAAAATTTCCCATAGATTTTCTTATAATGAAAAATTAGTGGTCCTCAGTGCTCAGTTTTTAAAGGGCCATCCCAGTTCAGGTTATGATAAGATTTGTTTACATTCTAACATAGATCTCTCTCCTCTGTGTATGAGTCCTAACCAAAACTTATCATTTAACCTGACTTAAGGCTGAAATGAGACTCCTAAACTGGATCGATCACCTATTGAAAGTCTATGGGATTTTTAACGAACTTTGAGAGGCTGTAACTTTTTTTCCAAGAGACCGACATTTTTCGTTTTCACTATTCTTCATTATTTATATTTTTGAGTATATGCTGTGATTTTCATCAAATCTGGGGTGACAACCCTATGGGGTAAGCATTACCCTTATATAATATTTCATTTACAAAAATGTTTTAAAATTATTTTGAAATTTTTTACGATTTTCGTTGTATTTTAAACCCCATGCTATTTTTTTAAAAGGAAATATTAAAAATAACTGAAAATGTTTAAACGGTTAATTTTTATCAATTTTTTTTTCAGGGAATATCTTCTATCAATGCCTTGTTCCGATGTTTATATATCGACTTGCATTAATTACTTTTTCCTGTTAATCCAAATAATTTTGAAGGAATTATTAATAATTCGATTTGTTCACACCAAATTTCACGTTTATATATATTTAAAAAAAAATAAAAAAATTTTCTCGAAACAATTTTTGGTAATAATAAATATAATAAAATAAAATAAAGTAATAATAAAATAAATTTTTTTCTTTAATTTACCGTAATAATATCATATAATATATATATAAATATATATATATAATTATAATATAATATATATATAATATATATAATATATATATATATATATATATATATAAATATTATTAGGGGATGTACCGATACCAGAAAAGAGGCCCGATACCGATACCGATCCCGATACTCTATTTTTTTAGGTGCCGATACCGATACCGATACTTTGATTAATATAAATAAATACACAGTAATATAATAGAACATTGTGTACTGCTAGGTATATCAGATTTGTAATTCCGCACACCTAATTACTTATGGGTTTGTTATTTGATATTTTCATTATTTGTTTGGTAATATATTGTAGTTTGTTATTTTGATATAATTTTTAAGTGGAATAGTATTCAATGCAAAATATAATATTAATAACTTTTTTATGTTTGTGTTTATTCCAAAAATATTCCATTTTCCATTTCTCAGTAATAATTAACAAAGTTAAGCTACTAGCTTTTATATTTTAACATGATTACAATTTACAAGAAGATTCTTTAACTAGCTACAATATAAAGAAATAAAAATAATGAAAGAAGAAGGCCTCAATAATCAGTTGAAAAGATAAAATAAAAAAACGCTGTTATCACACATGACTACATAATATACTCCTTTTAAGACATAAAGATTAGATTTTCATCTATAATCAATCAAATTTCAAAAATTCACAAATTGTGATGCAAAACACATTAGCTTTCACTAGTATCTGGCCAGAGCCTGTTTCTGTGTTTATATTCCTTCCTAACCTACACTATAAATACGCTCGCTCTCGGACTGTGAAAGAGGGGTGCTGATAATTATTTGACTGCAAGCACTGATAATAATATGAAAACCTTGCCCATTTTCATGCCACTTAGCATGAAAGGACTCTTTGTAGGCATCAGCAATTTCCATGTTTTTCGTAGAGCCTCATCTCCTCTTTCACAGATGCAAAAAATTTGAATTATCTATTACTTTTTGATGACTGTCTCTTCAGTTTTTTACGATGAAGTTCCCTTGGTGTGATCTCTTTGAAGGTGAATGAAGATTGGTCAATGCAATTTCGCGCCATGACTTATCACAAGTCTCATACATATCCAAATCCTCATCTTAAGTAGGTTTATTTGCTGAAACAAAGCCACCATCATCACAATCAGTGCTGTTGCCAGGGGTTGCAGATAAGGCGGCTTCCACTTCTGTGAATCTTTTTTTTTTCTTTTTTTTTTTTTTTTGTCAAGCGAGCAAGCTTCCTCTTAATGCTATTTAAATTCATTTAGAAAAGTGGTTCACCGTCGGAAGCTCCATTCTGTGGGTCTCAGCTAGCTTATGAACTCTTATTAGAAGCCTTTTAGTTTATTTATTTTTTACAGTTGTCACCCCCGCTCACGGAGAACCCTATTCAAGGAGGGGGTGCTAAACGCCTCAAAAATTCATGCTAATCGCAAATTACGGCAGATGAACACCAGACGCAAGGCTTTAAAGTGAGGGAGATTAAATTGAGTTAGCAGAAAACCACAGGTGATGAAGAGAAATTCCACACCAGAACAGAGGTCTGGTGGGAAAAAGAAAGCAAGCAACCGCAGCGAACCAAGTCTGGAGTTACTAATATCAACACAAACTCATGTGCCGGTACATAAGCACCCCTTGTGAGATGAGGTTGCTTCTTAAATGTGATAGAATGCTAGTGATCAGTTGCCCTCTAGCACTTGCCGCTACAGTACTTATAGAAAAGAGATAAGCCACCAACATCGCGCCGCAAATATTGAAAGGGTCAAGTGAGCTAGAAAAGTACAGGACAGTTTATAAGTCTTTGTCCTTTGAATCGACCCTATCTCAAAAGCCCGGATGAATACGGAAGCAACTCCCACATGTGAGAAGAAATGCTTCTTACAAGTTATGATGAGAACCCTTGTACGCATGCTGGAGTAACTGAAGTAAGAGGAAATAAAAAAGTCTCGCAGTCCTAATACAGAACTCTCAATTTCTTTGAGGCCGTCCTAGCAACCATTGTGATTTTAGGTTTCCAAGACATTTTTTTGTTATCGTTTAAGGCCAAGGATTTTTAAATTGTCAACAGGAGAGAGACGAGAGAACCCTCAAAAGAGATAGGAAAGTTAGGTGTTTCATTAGAGAGGGAAGATTTGTAGAAATTGGGTTTTAAAGAATTAAATTTCACAAGCTTGAGCCGACCCAACCCTGAAATTCTATCCAGATCAGCGAGAATAGAATCGGAAAGATTAAGACGAGAGGCAATTCTAGAAGTAAAAGAGGGAGCAAATTGAAATGAGTTGAAGAATGAAGGGTCGAGTCATCGGCAGATGAGTTGAATAAGTTAGATGTGCAGGTGAGATAATTAATGAAAAGTAAAGGCAGTGAATAAAGCTTAGGAGATAAACAGAACCCTGAAGAACACCACTATAGACAGAAAAAGAAGAAGTCGCCGCCCCATCAACACAGCCGACATTGAATGATTTGAAAGAAAGCTAGACATAATGTAAGAAAAGAGAAGAAGGAAACCGAAAGGAAGGGGCGCTTGGAGAGCAGTGACGCGTGCCATAATCCCGGTCAAATGCTTTTGGATATGTCAAGCGCCACCACGCAAGTCTCCCCGTAGTTCCTAAGGGCGGAAAACCATAAAACAGTTAGATAGGAAAGCTCGTACTGGCAATACGTGAAAAGAAGGAATGAGATTCCAGATGATCTAAGAAGTGAGCGTTGAGAAGGGTTTCAAAAGATCTTAGATAGAACACAAGTTAGAGCTATAGGGCGATAGTTACGGAGGATCAGAGCAGCAATCCTTTTTTCCGGAATACGGTTGGACATATGCGACTTCCCCAACACTGAGGAAAGTGCTAGTATTAGATGGCATATAGAATAATTAGTTGAAGCGAGGGGCGAAGGATATCAGCACGGAGCCACACTTCTCAAAACTCGGGAGGAATGCCATCCCGGGCCATAACGCCTTCCAAACGTTCATCAGATTTCAAGGAGCCCATGCACCCCGAACAAATGAAATTCAGGTAAAGGCATAGGACACCTGAAAGAGGAGAAGGAGGAGGAAGAGGAATGCCAGAATCGTCCAGGTTAAGTAGAGGAAAATGGAGGCAAAGAGATGATGGCCTTTTTCTATTGGAGTAAATTTAACAACAGAATCTATCCAGAGCGAATAAGAGGAGGAAAGGATGATTTTTACAGAAGTTGTTAGAGAATGTTTTTGGCAAGAGGCCAGAGAGATTTTGTCAGTAGGAGAACACCAAGGAGGTCAGTGCACTTTGGTTTACATGAAAGTCCGCTTTGCTCGTCGAAGAGTATCCTTGCAACGATTTCTAGCTGAAATGAAAATTGGCAAGAGATAAGGAGAACGAGAATTTTTCCAACACCGATAGGCACCGTCTCAAGCCTGAAATGGCCAGAGAACAAGTACGATCTGAACCATGGATTTTTGAGGAGAAAAAAAGATTTTAGTCCAAGAAGGAAATGAATCCTATTCTCATCCTCAAAATTACATTCCCCACATTTTTCGGCTAAACTGAAGCGTCTTCAGAGTCAAAGCAGTCACTCCAATTATAGTTAGCGTAGAAGCGACCAGGGTTGTGGAGTCGGAGTCGGGGAGTCGGTAATTTTGGAGAGGGTGGAGTCGGAGTTCGGAGTCGGTGTAAGTGGAGTCAGTCGGAGTCGGAGTCGTATTTTTCAAGAGGAAATCGAGTCGGAAGTCGTGAGTCCGGAGGTCGGTAACGGTTTTCATAACCAATAAGCTAGAGCTGGAGTCAGAAAATTTTTTGAATTGACCAAGTTATGAATTGTTTTTCTGTGGGTGACTTCAATCACTTCATGCAAAGTTCACTGACTTGCGACTTCCATATCTCAAAAAAGCAATTGCAAACTTCGAAGTCTTTTTTAACCTGCACCTTATTTCGAATTTGACTATTATTCTATATAAAGGAGTCATATGTCAATATTTTGATTTGTTAAAAATTACCTAAAGAAATAAAAGTAGAGACTTCATGTACGTAAAGGAGAAATTTCTCTTCATTCACAATGATATTCTACTAGCTGATGTTTATATTGATCCTATCCACAGGATAGATCAACAACAAAAGCTTAATCTGCACTTTTGCAACGTGGCCATTTGTATTAAGTTGCAGGAAGTTCAAGAAGAAAGGATACATCTGAACATATTTGTAAGTGATGAACTACAACTATCCCCATTATACCTTCTCAAGTCATTTTCCAGAAAGCTCAGAAGCTGAGTATGAAAAGCTTCTATAGATATTGAAAAGCTTAGTCGAAAGCGTCGACTGCTCTACCTCCAAAGCAGTTAGCGTCTGGATAGGCTTTTTCTGCTCTCGTATTGATCAAATCAGACTACAGAAGGAGAAATGAAGAGGACTTGGGGCAAAGGTGAAATTTTTGGGCCCTATTTTTTTTAAAAAATTATTAAATTAATATATATAATATCTATATAGTATATTATATATATATATATAATAATAATAATAATATATATATATATATATATATATATATACTATATAGTATATATATATATATAGTATATATTATATATTATATATATATATAAACGTGAACTTCAAAAAATATTTCTCTACTCTAAAAAGCTCAAAACATACTGAGAATTCTACCAGGAAGAAGAAAGCCTAAGAACTGCTTTAATTGAGTGTGTCATCGTAGCGACTGCCACAATATAAACCGAAGGAAGTTATCAACCATTTTGTTGTTGAGAGATAAAATTAAGAATTTTTTATATGAAGAAAATAATTGCATCTTTTTTTTATTTTTATTTTCAAGTTACTATTAATGTTACATTATTGTCAATGTTATATTTGCTTCGGACTGAGCCCAATTTCCCCCACCCCCCTTCTATAAAAAATAGACATAAAATACCTTAATTTTCTCTAATTTTGAAATAGGAAAAGAAAAAACTGTAGCTTTTTCTGACCACTAAAACGTTGTTTTCGGGGTGTTTTTCCTTGTCTGTAGTCATTCTTTCAGAATTTGAAATTTTTTTCAAAAACCTATGTTTTTGGCATTGCTCCTTTCAACTTTTACAAATTATTTCGAAATGACTTCAGTACTTGAAATATACGTTTGATAAACGGGCCATTACCTACAAAATTGCACGAACATAGTTTTTAAATGATTTTTTTAAAATTATGTAACTCAGCAATAATCAAAATCTAAACTCACCTAATCATTTGGTTTTTTCAAAAAATAAAAATTGCGAAACAATTCACTTTTCTGCTGTTGCAATCTGAATAAAATTGAAAACATATATCCGGTGTGGGGTTATCCACAATTTTACTTACATAATTTCTTTGTAATAATGCAGTAGTAGTTTTGGATTGTTTCTTGGAACAAATTTTCAACAAAATTTTTTTTGGAAATTTTGAAAATTTTCTTTTGAGTGTAACAAAAAACAATTATCTTAAAATAAAAAAAGATGTATCTAGGCCCGGCATACAAACGCCTGGCTAACATTTTGATGTTGATCAGGACACAGTAGAAAGAAAAGCATATAAAATTCAATATTTCATTTTTCCAAAAATAATGTTTTTTTTTTGGAAAGGGGAGTGATATTTTTTTTTTTACTTATCCCTCAAATCAAATTTTTCGGAGCTTAATATAAGTTCGGGAGAGAAATACAGCCGTTTTTATTTAGATAATTTTTGTATATTAAAAAGGAACATAAAGGAAAAGTTTATCCCAAATAAATTCGAATACATATTTTGAACAATTAGGAACTGAACTTCCTACTCCAAATGAATATAGAGCCGGATCGCGGTGCACCATTTAAAAAACAAAAAAAGTGGATTTTGACATTGCAAAGCAAACTGACAATTTTAAAAAATACTTATCTAAAGATTTTATGCTTGTTACAATCTAGTGAAGCATATTATCAAGTTCTGAAGTCATTTCGATAAAAATTGTAGAAGTCGAAGCCAAAAATGTCAAAAACATAGGTGGGGTGAAATTAAACTTCGGAATAAATGACTACAGACACAGAAAAACACTCAAAAACGACGTTTAGGAGCTCAGAAAAAAGCTACAGTTTGCTTCTTTTCCATCAA
Source organism: Trachelipus rathkii (assembly GCA_015478945.1). Classification (NCBI taxonomy): domain Eukaryota; kingdom Metazoa; phylum Arthropoda; class Malacostraca; order Isopoda; family Trachelipodidae; genus Trachelipus; species Trachelipus rathkii. Next base: position 39,682 of record JABUQX010055370.1, read on the forward strand.
AATTGGCGCAAAAATTAAGAATTTTATGTCCATCTTTTGGGGGGATGAAAATTGGAGCTCAGCCCGAAAGCAATATGTACGATTAAATAAAAGAAATTGAGTCGCTAAAAGTATTTAATGATAGAGCGCAATTGGACCTGCCCTTTATTGAAGTAATATATGTACATATTATAATATATATATATATATATATATATATATATAAGATATATATATATATATATATAAATATATATATTATGTATAATTATATTATTATATATAATATATAATATATTATATATATATTATATATATATATTTTATATATATAAACTAT
>JABUQX010055371.1:0-5000 GCA_015478945.1 Trachelipus rathkii
AGCGATGTATAAACAGGTTTGTTGCATCATCGTATTAATAATATAGGGATATATATATATTATATTAATATATATATATATATAATATACTATTAATATATATAGTATAATATAGTTATTATTATTTATAATATTAAAAAATAATAATAATATATATATTATATAGATATTATATATATATAATATATAGAATAGTGTATATATATATATATATAAAGTATAGTATATATAATATATTAGTAATATATATATATTATATATATAATATAAGTATATATATATATAATATATATTATATAATATATATATTATATATCATATAATATATATTATATTAATTATATATATATATATTATATAATATATATATGTATATTATATATATATATATATATATACTATAGGTGGGGGTTGAGGAAACATCTTATATATATAACATAGATAGTATTCACCGATATATTAATAATATATTAGTAGAAAAGAGAGAGAGAGAGAGAGAGAGAGAGAGAAGGGAGGCAGCGTAGTATATAAAGGAAGTTACTGAGTCACCGCTGAATATATATTATAAAGTATATAATATATATATATATTATATATATAGTATATATATATATATATTATAATATATATATATATAATATATATATATTTATTATGATATATATATATATATATATATATATATATGATATGATATATATTATATAGGTATTTGAGTACGTGGATACTCTCTATATAAGAACTATTGATTATAGTTATCATAGTAGTAGTAGTAGTAGTATTAGTATAGTATAGAAAAAAAAAAAATAGTTTAAAAAAAATTGTAAGTAATAGTAGTAGTTGTTGTTGTTGTAGTAGAGTAGTAGTAGTAGTAGTTAGTAGTAGTAGTAGTAGTAGTAGTAGAGTAGTAGTAGTAGTAGTAACCTCATAACGAATATCCTTACTATTATATTTAAATATATTTTCCTTTAAAATATGACCTTTGTAAGTTGTGCATACCATTTTCTTTTCAATGAAGAACATTTATATTCTGTTTTATTTTAATATATTTTTCTACATACCCGTTTTCTATGCTTTCAAATTAATTTAAATATTTAGAATATATTTTTACCTTTACTAATATATTAATATATATTTACCTTTACTAATTTGCATACACCATTTTCTTTTCAAGTGAAACATCTATATTTTTAAATTTCTCTTCATATAGGCCGATTTCTAAACTTTGAAAGTTAACTTTAATAAATAAATAAATACATAATTTTTTTTTTCTTTTCAAAAGCAAGCTATAATATATTTTCTTTTAAGCTGTAACATATATATTAAATTATATTGTCTTTTAAACTCCACCATTTATATTTTCAATTTATTTTCTTTTAAACTGTGACATTAATAAATTTATACTATTTTCTAAAACTTTAGTATATACCTAACATGACCAGTTCACATGTACCCATTAAATTCATAGCAAACCACAAACATGTTCGCATTACACAACTCTGTCCAATCATTTATGTGCCCACTTACATAGTTTCATAACAGTTTATACTGTATTACAAACTCAAATGTTGTTTAGGCATAACATTTAACATAGTAAAATCTAACAAAACCTAATAAAATTCACATGGCCTAACCTATCTAACCTAATAAACTGCTAATTTGCAAAGTTCTCTGGTTATCAATAAGAATTATCCTAAATTTGCCTTATAACACTTAACCTGACACTATTTTTTCCTATTGTATCGAAAACATATCAGTGTTAATTTAACATTAAAGTACCTTATAAAATTTATCATGATCTACCCTATCCAACTGACGGAATTATGAATAACCGCTAACCTAAACCAGGTTTTTAACTTATTAATAAAGATAGCATAACAATATCTAATCTAAGGATAAAACTACCCTAATATACCATAAGCATGAGCGAAATGCTACCATGTGCAAGATACGTCCGTTATATGTCCATATGACATAACAATAACTAACCTAACCTAGCAACGTAACAACATTTCGCATTTAACATATGGAACTATGATCAAATGTTAATGTCTCTATAGCATCCACAAATCAGTACTTTAAACAAAAAATACATTATCGATAAATCAATACTGTTAACATAACGTGCATACCTAACGTAACAAAGTAACTTAACATGTTCACCTTAAATCGTCATTACCTACTACAAGTGAACATTAATAGCATATCTAACATGCTAAAATATGAATAATTGCTAACATTAAGAAAGTGCTAAAACATATCAAAGACATTAACATTTGAAACTATGAATAATTTCTCAACCTAACCTATCATTACGCACAAAAATTAACACCCCTCTACTATTTGCTACCGCAAATATCAATCAAGGCAGCTAACAGCAATAATATCTAGCAAAACTTAATATTTCCTAACCAGACAAGTATAATCTAACAGATCCAACCAACTGTACTACGAATAAATATTAAGCATTACCTAGTTATAATGTATCATATATATGGCGTTATTTCTAAGAAGTCATTCATTGTATTTCCTCAACATTATTAACCTAATTTAATTTTCCTTTAAGCTGAAATATTTATCAAGTGGTGAGGTCATTAATTAATTGGGCATATAACTAAATCATTCACTTCTCGAATACAATTATTAATAAAAGGTTAAGGTGTATCAAAGATGTTTGATGGTATTTCTTTATTAATATCCCTTCTTGTTATTGCGTTGATCACATATCAATATAAGATAATTTTTAATATTATATAATAAACATGGATATTGTCATTGACAATGCTCAAATAAATTTTTTTATTATTCGATCCCAATATTATGTAAGTTTTAGAACGACTTACAAAGGGACGAGTGCAGTAATGACTCGATGTGCTTTGCTAGGTCTTATTCACCATTCTCTATGCTTTATATCTTATTACATCACTTATGATCATACTATAGCTATCAAATAATGACACTAAAAGCGATCTTGTTTATTAGGGACAATTAATTGATTTTAACACCTCTAATTTAAATATAAAAGTAATATACAGAGCTTGCCAAGGGCCATGCCTGGCACGTCTTAACGGCACAGATGGCGGTGGCCGAACTGTCTTTCCTATCTCTCACACAGTTAAAGCAAGTGGAGGAAAGGACTCTTATTGGTTGTTTCAGTTTGAAATAATATAAAAAAAGAATAAAAATAGTTATGTGTGATCTTTAAACATGTAGGCAATCTTACCTTACATACTTAAATACACCTAACTTTCATAGATGCTTGTTTATAATTTCTCATAATAGCTTTTGCCCAATCAAAGATGGAGTGTGCTAGCTATTACAATTACTAATGAAAGATTTTAAAAAACTCATTATTTTTATAGTACTGGATATAGTACACTGGTGATCCTAGAAGATGCCTGATAACATCCAGCCCTTTAATTATATAATAATTTTACTTTATTTCACTAAAAACATAAAAGTTTTCATCAAATATTTTTAAAAATATCAAAGTTGGTAGAATTGTTCGTTAGAGTTTTACCCTCTTATACAGACAATCCTATTCACAATTTTTTTATTATTATTTTAAAGGCCTAGGTCTCATGCCTTCAAGACTCGCCTACGCCGAAATAGACGTCAGAGTCAGATGTCTATTTGAGAAAGGATATCACTCCTCCCAATTCCACATGTTATAATAAACGAAAATTGTTTATTTTTTCATTCCGATACATTCATAAAAAAATGTTTGCCCGCTTTTTCAAAAAAAAAAAATAAAAAATTAAATTGTCCCCCCCCCGAAAAACAATATACTAGAACTACTCTGCGTCTAAAACATTGTGAAAAAATTTTGACAATATTTACTACTCGAATAATAAAATTCATATATTATTAGCTATTTATCATGTGACCAATTATAATAATTTTATTACATTTTTAGTCAGAGGAACCTTTCTAATCTAATTACCATCTTAATTATTAAAATCATGCATAAAATACAGAAATTTTAATATGCATCCACAAGAATTCATTTAAAAACCCGGTCTTAAAGACCTCACAAAAAAATGTTTCAAAATATAAATTTTATTACTCTTAAATTTATTACTGTTTTCTTTCTTTAAAAAAAAAAAAGAATTATATTTCCTCGTTAACGGGACAATCCTAAGATGCCCATTTCACAAATAAATATTTCCATTAGCATTAAAGTTTTTACCTTACTTAATAAATAAAATACAATAATTTTTTTAATATGGAAATCTCACATGCAAATTTTTCTACAGGCTTAAAGTCTTCACAGTAGAAAGTTTTATTATCCTATAAAATAATTACAACTTTCCTTTCTAAAAAAAAGATTTTTTTTCATAATCTAACGGACACACTCCTAAAAGGCCATTTTACACGCATTTCTTTATGTTCCACCTTTAGCAAATTTTAAAATATCAACTTTTGTTACACTTAACTCTATTACATTTCTTTCTCTTAAAAAGAAAGTTTCACTACCTCGCTTAACGGCAGATCTTACGATTGACCGTTTTACAAGTAAATATGTTTCCATCTCCCATCCATCCATTGTGGGGGAATATGCATGAGAATGATGGGGAAGGGGGTTCCCCCATTCTCGTTCGCTATGAATACATTTCTCTGACTTTTAATTTCTTAAGAAAATGCGACAATTTTCCTTTACATGCGAATCTTATAATTATTCTATGTCAACAAAACAAATCTATCCACTTTTATCATTTACAACATTATTAAGCAGCAACGTTTCCAATATATAAATTCCTCTTAATTGAAAAAAAATAATGACAAAATTAAAAATTAAATTTGCACTCAAAACAATACCTTTGTTGATAGAAAAAAAACATTTTCGTTGGGAGAGGAATTCCTATGCCTCTCTAGATGACTTCTGGGCAACATTACGAGTGATTCAGCGCTTTAACAGACATTCAATTTTGAGCTTTAGTTCGTCTCAGCATAGAAGCGAGTTTAACTTTTGGGGTATTTTGTACTTCTTCCCAAGTTTC
>JABUQX010055371.1:10000-12500 GCA_015478945.1 Trachelipus rathkii
ACATTCTGGTCTTACATAAACAACACTAAATTGTTCCTTGGAAAACTCATATTTCAATGATTGCTAAGGTGGCCTCAAGAAACTGGGAGTTCTTTCAGGTTCGGGAATTTTTTTCCCTCTGCACAGCTGCTCCAGTTATATAAAGGGCCTTATTCGCCCCTTGTATGGAGTACTGTTCTCACATTGTGGGGGGGTTCCGGCTCCATCCTTGCTATTGGATAGGTTGAGTCTAAAGCTAAGAGACTAATAAACTGTCCCCTAACTTTCAAACTCTGCATTGACCTCTATCATCTGCGACGTGGACGTTGGCGCCACTATCATCTTTTCTAGTACTTACAGCGGATGAATGCTTCAGGGGAGTTGGCCCGAGCTCGTATTCACCTCATTGCGTCGCCCTGCGCCAATACAAGGGGTGCCATGCCTCTCGCAATGAATTTTGGCGTGAGTATTGAGAAAGCCAGACTTGTAATCGTTGTGTGTGCTCTTTTTTCAGCTACTTCTGTTTCTGTGGAACTCTTGCCGTTCTTCTGTTGTTTTCAAATATATTTAATCTTCCTTCTCTTTAAAGCCCACGTCTGCGCTCACCTGAGAGATTTGCCTTGGGGGATTGGGTGGGTTTTTCCTTGTTTTATTTTCTGCCCCCTCATTGAAAAGGGTTCGGCCCGTGAGTGGTGGTTAACTTAAAAAAAAAAAAAAAAAAAAAAAAAGAAAAAAAAAAAAAAAAAAAAAAAATATAAACTTTAAAGCCTTTCTTGTTACATATATATATAATAATTAATATATATATATGATATATAATATATATATATTAGTATATAATATTATATATATATATATATATAAGTATATATATATATAATATATATATATATATATTATAGTATATATATATATATATTATATATAATAGTATATATATACATATATCATATATATATATATATATATATATATTATATAAATATATATATATATATATATATATATAATATTATATATAGTATATATATATATATATATATATATATATATAATATATATATATATATTATGTAATAATATATATATATATATATAATACTAAGAGATGCTTAAAGTTTGTTTCAAATTATAAAAATAACTCACCATAATTGGGTCACTTTCCAGACTCAGTCCAATCACCTTCAGTGCCTTAATGTTTTACAAGTAACGATTCGCTCAATAGTGATACTTTATTCCTCCAGTAATGCTGATCTTGGTAGGTTAGTACTTCCCTCATATTAACCACGTACCACTCCGAGTTTGAAGTAAGGATGCAGAGCTATTCCCATAAGCAAATCAAAATCATCAAGATACTGGCTAAACCTCGTTCAAAGCTCATTTCTTTCCCTTTGTTTGCCTTTGGTTGCTTTAGCTAGTAGTTGACTAAGTTTTTTGGACTATAGTTAAATTTTCAACCTCTCGGTTGCATTTCCGCACGATCGTGTCCTTGGAGGAGGAAGAGGATTAAAGGGCATAGGACTCCGCGTACGCATTCTTCTCTTCCTGCAACATATCAAGCCTAACGGCAATAGGCGCCATTATTTCGATGTACTCCGCGCAATTACCTCCTTATCACTTTTTTTTTAAATACTGGAAGACAAGGCTTTTGCTCCACACAAATGTTGTTGATTTGTGTCGGCTGCGACCATCAAGGTCTTTTATAGAACGTATTAGGGAGTTCCCAGCGATTAACGACTTGGTGTTTTAAGCTTTGTTCCCAACTCTTCCTTAATTCTTCGCAGGCAGTTGTAGTTTTCCTGTTTTTGGGCATTCCACACAATTCCTGTGCTTTGGTAAATGTCTTTATTAAATGGATCTTGGTACCAGGACCAGCGAGGAACATTTTGAAACAATCCTTAGTAGTAGCCAAGATGTTAAATGTGTAGGAAATGCAACGACGCAATGTTCAGTTAGGCTAAGTGCATCATGTTCTTTAAGCAGATTTTCTAGCTGAGAGATTTTGTCTGCAGAACCTCTGTGTCACTAATTTGCTCCATCTCTTCAAGCGCAACCACTATCTCTGCAATCGGTGCTTGTTCTTCTTTCCTCTTCGTCACCCGTTTCTGCATGAGCATTTACCCGAAAGGCTGCACAGAAATTTGCATCATTACCTGTTGTAATGCAGGCAACCTGAAGAATAAATTTTTTAATTTAGTTTTGTTTTACCTTATTCATTTGGAGTTATAATTTTTTTCAGCATTACGTTATTATTATCATACTGATTTTTACTGACCTTATGCTCAAATGTCAAATTTTTTATGAATATCAGTAATATTGGTTGGCTAGGACTGTGCTGGTCTGTGAAACAGATAACTCTCTACAGCAAGGACAGACTGTCTCTGCTCTTCAAAGTATTCAAATTAATCCGTGAACCATCATCGCATTTCTGGGAATGTTAATCCAGTGAACCGTCATCCCTTGAAAACTCCTGTTTGTTGTTCGCAGTCCACCTGTTCTGCGTTTGTGGCCACGATAACGT
>JABUQX010055372.1:0-12500 GCA_015478945.1 Trachelipus rathkii
TATTACCTTAAGGAATGTAAAACAAGTTTTAATATGCCTTAAAGCTACAGCTACATAGGACGTAGAGTTAAGTATCAGAAGTTGTCCATACCCTCCTTTTCAAGGTATGTTCTTTACGGTTTTAATCTTCTCTATGTATAAGTTTAGGAAAAAAGTTGTTTAATCTAAAATATTATTACTATATTACAATCTCGGTTAAATATACATGCATGATAAACTTCCCCTCCTTGTACAATCCGTATTTCTCTTTATGGATTTCCAGTATTGGTATCATATCATTATACTTCAAAATTACTTTGAAGTATGTAAGTTCATAACCTCTTCTATATCAGATGTTGTATGCCGTCGGAACCATCGAAAGAAATACCTCCCTTGGTTTTGTGGTGAATGGAAGGTTACACTGGGTATTATGTGATGTTGGTGTGTTCCTTTTTTGGTGTAGTGGTGACTTCTTAAAATAAACCTAATGTGCTTGAACACATGTTATATGAGGTTCGTGAAATATACCTTGATGACAGTACACAAAGCTAATAGTTATACAGTATCTGAATGGGAGCGGTGTCATAGATATCAACCTCTAGGATGTATGCCTCTAATACGGCACCCAGACACTTGAAATATAACGCGCCAATATTTGTCGCAGGACCCATAAGCGTATGCCTAAATATTACGCCGGCAGGTTCTAATGCGTCCGTGTTCCGCACGCGGGTCGCGCTTGCGGGCGCTCTTTCGTTTTGCTTCACGTTGATCTACTATAAAGCTAGTGAATTAATTATTATCTAATCTAAGGAAAATTAATAATTATTCCTCAATGTAAGTATTTATTATAAAATATGATATACACTTAGTAAAAATAAAGACAGAATGCGTTTTAATAACAGAATAGAATATACTTGTCACCGAGCTTTAACAGCTAAAATGCACTATGATTTTTAAAACTGAGTTGGGGGTCTAATAAGATAATTAAAACACACCTGAACTTCAAATACAAAAGTTTAAAGAACAACAGTTAACACTTTTCAAAAAAGACGATAAATAATTTCGACCAAATTACATACAGAGGCTCATGATTAGAGATAAGGATTACTCCGACCAATCACAACAGTAAAGGAAAACAATTTCCATCTTACACGCTGTCTCTAAAAAGGATCTTAATCCCCATGAATCCAATCATGTTTCTGCAGTTTTGAAATAATAGTTTATAGAATGATAATAATAATAAACAATTGGATATTCTATTCTTGACTATACTGGAATTACCTTTTTACCTGGTATTAGGATTAAATTAGGCTTAAATCAGCATGGGATGCAAAAAGGCTTATCCTACTAAATTTAGGCCTAGTAAATTTTCAGGCCCTAACGTAGTATTATTTGGCCTCCACTACATTTTATCCAAAACAAGAAAAGGTCAAGTTTGAAATAAATATTTTGACCTGGATTAGGATCCTTAAATCTTACGCTCCCCGGGACTAACAAAATAGGATTAATCCTAAATTTTAGACCATAAACGTATGTTATCTCTCAATACCATTTTTACAAAGCGAATGCGAATCCAGTGTATCGTTATATGTAAGATAGCTGACGGGCTTGTTTGTGTTTCGTCGTGTGAGGAGTTGTCAATGCTTCACATAGATAATCCAATAATAATATATCCAAGACAATCCGAATATTTAAAAACATTGTCCTGAAGATATTTTTTAGTTTAACATCGAAGCGAATAAATATAAACCGTGTAAACGATGACATGAATTGTTATTCATTTAAATCAAGAAACTTAGAAAAGATTTTAATAAAATACATGTTCTGTTAGCAGAGAAGAAGTATAATTTTGGTATATTTTTTTATAACTTAAATTACTTGGCTAAAGATGATGTAAAGCAGTAAGTACATAGAACAAGAACGTAAAAGCATATGCTTGGTGCTAGAGAGGTGCTAGGGCTGACCACTTACTGATTATACTGATTTATTTGCTTTAAGGTACGTAAAATATAAGTTTTTAATAAAAAATTTCATAAAATTTCAGTAAAAGTTATTTTAAATCTTGATAGTGATAAATAAATATTTCTAAACAACTAAGTATATGAACAGTTAATAATAAACCTTCTTTCTGTTTCAAATGATAAATGATTGATTTAATTATATGAATTTTAAAAGAACTTTGACAATCATTTAAGCTTCTATTGATGAAATGAGTAATATTAAATGTAACGTGTTTAATTAAAATAAATAGTTTTTATAAAAATATACGTTATAATGTGATAAGTCCGAGCTGTGACGTGTGTGTTGTGTGTGTGTCGTAATTCTAGTGTTGTGAATGTTTGAAGTAAATCTGTAGTGTGTAAGTAAATCATGTGTGTGTAAAGATAAAACGTCTGTGGTGTGTAAAGTAAGATCTGTGTGTAAGAGTTGTAGTAATCTGTGTGAGTGTCAAGTAAATCTGATGGTAGTGAGGTGTAAGTAAATCTGCTGTGAGTGTAAGTATAATCTACCTGTGTGTAAGTAATATCTGGGACTAGTGAGTAGTAGTAAAAATCTTGTGGTGTAGAGTGTGCTGTGTGTGTGCTGTGGTGTAAAGATGGTATAATGCTCACTAAGTGATCTTATCGGGTAAATAAGTGATAAGTGTCATAATCGTCGAATGTGTGTAATACAAGTGTAAGTAGTGTCCGCGTGTGTGTATTAAACAGTGATGCAGATGTAAAGTGTCTTAGGGGTAAATGTAAGTTTCCATAAGTAGACAATGTGTGTATACGTGTCATACAGTGGAATCGTAGAAGTGTTATAAGATGTACATACGTAGAAACTGTCGTGGTTATCACGTGACCAGTGTTGTGTGTGTAGCTAGTGTGATGATTCGGTGGTGTGATGGTATGTGTGGTGTGGTGTGGTATGTGTGTTCTAATCAATAATTAACAATAGCCAATGAAAGTAAATAACCATATCAAGTCATCATCTCATCAATAATAATATAAACAAATAAAAATCAGATAAAATAATAAATACTAATAATAAAAATAAATAAATAATAATAAAAATAAATAAAAAGTAATAAAAGCAAAATATAAAAAAAACAATAAACGATTAAGAATAAAATATACTGTTATAAGACAGTAAAACCATATGAGTAAAGCAGTAAAACATATTGAGTATATACATATACATCGAAGCAGAATAAAACTGACGAGGTTAAAGCAGTTACGAAAAAGCATGAGTTAAAAGCAGTAAAGCAGTAAAAGCAAAAGCATACTAATCCCCCCTGGTGTTAGGTCACACCTCTATTGAATTACTGATTTACTGCTTTAAGTCATGTAATGTTAATAAACATATGAGTTAAAGCATATAACATAATGAGTTAAAACAGTAAAGCAGAAGTTAAAGCAGTAAAAGAGAATGTTAAAGCAGTAAGCAGAAAGTTTAAAGCAGTAAAGCAGAAAGTTAAGCAGGTAAAGCAGTAAACAAAAGCATACTAATCCCCCTTGGTGTTAGTCACACCTCTATTGATTTACTGATTTTCTGCTCTTAAGGTATGTTAATGTTAATAAATATACTGAGTTAAGCAGTTAAGACATATGAGTTAAAGCAGTAAAACATATGAGTTAAAGCAGTAAAACCATGAGTTAAAGAAGCTAAAAACAATGAGTTAAGCAGCTTTAAAGCAGAACGTTAAAGCAGTAAAGCAAGGTAAAACAAAAGCATACTAATCCCTTAGGTGTTAGGTAACACCTCTATTGATTTACTGATTTACTGCTTTAAGGTATGTAATGTTAATAATATATGAGTTAAAGCAGTAAAACATATGAGTAAAGTTCAGTAAAGCAGTAAAACAAAGCATACGTAATCCTTTAGGTGTAGGTAACAGCCTCTATTGATATTCTGATTTACTAGCTTAAGGTATGTATGTTAATTTTAATAATGTAACAGTTGTATGTAAAATAAAATGTTTATCTATATCAGACACTCTGGTTTTTTCTTTTACTACAATTTTTAAAAATTTATAAATTTAAAAAGTATTAAGTAAAAAGTAGTTAAGTAAAAAATAATGTTAATAAATATATGTGTTAAATAATAGGGCTGTAATGAGTTACAGTTTTAGGTTCATGAAATGTTTTTAATAAAAAATGTTTTAAGTATGAAATAAAATGAATGAAACATATAGTAAATAATATATAGATACTTACTATCACTATATACCGCTCACTCATATATGAACTATATATAAATTTATATACTTAATATATAATATATATATAATTAATAAGTACTATAATTATAATATAAATATATAAGTATATATTATATATATATATAAATACAAATATTACTATTTTCAGATTCGATGCGGACATATTGCGCCCCTCGACGGGCGCCACGCGGACGGGACGGAATATCAGCGCGCGCGGACTACTGGCGCCGTGCGTGCGCTCGCCACGCGGCATGGAGAGGCCAGCATGTCGAAGCTCGCGCGGTGCGGGGATCGGGGGCCTCTCAAATCGCAGTGGAATCATGCATGTGGACCCTGGTCGGCAGCTTATGGATCTAAAGAGGTACAGACAAAGATGAGCTCATCACAAGATGTAAATATACATGATAGGGATGGCTATCAAAAGAATGCTACTCTCATACAAAGACTGACGCTCCATTTCAATAGATTGACGCACAAATTAGAGCTTCCGAGTGTGCGAGAGATGTAAGTGTAAGCTATTGGTTTAAGTGATAAGTGTCTATGGCGCAGTGTCAGTTGCTTATCCAAAGTGTGTAATCAACAAATACTAACTCATCAAGTAAGGCAAAGCATTCTAGCAGATTGTGTAATATCTACGACCCACACTCCCCGATTCCCCGCTCACCTTATTAGCACTATATTACTCATAGGACTCAGTTTGGCGAAGCGCTAGTATAAAGGCTTGAAAAGTGCACGCTCAGTTTGGACTTATGTGGCACTCACTTGGCAGAACTATGTGGCACTCACTTGGCCTCATTGGCACTCACGTTGGCAAGCTCAATTTGCACTCAACTTGGCACTCCACCTGGCCTGCACCTGGACTCATGCTACATACTTCATTAGAAACACTAATCAAACATCCCTAGAAACTTCATTACGGTGATCTAGTGGTGTCTATTCGGGTAATTGTCAAGTGTCTAACATGGGTGAGTGTAAGTGTGTATAAGTGTCATGTGAATGTGACTGGTATAATGTGTCATGTGTCATAGTGTATGTGTGCATAAGTGACATAGTGTGTATAAGTGTCATAATGTCATAGTGTATCTTGGTGTGTGTTTAAATCGTGTGTGTGTGTGTGTGTGTGCGTGTGGTGTGTGTTGTGTGTTGTGTGTGTGTGTAAGTAGAATCTTGTGTGGTAGATGTGACCAAAATATCAAAAAATAGGGCTAAGCCGCCTAAAGGGTGGCCAAAAAAATTAGGGTGGGCCAAAAATTGAACTTCCCATGGAATGCCCCAAAGGATGGTCAGACGAAAATTAGGGTTGTCACAAATTAGGTTAGACCATAAAATTAGGAGCTATTGCCGAAAAACATTAGGGTTCTCAGAAAATTAAGGGTTATCAAACCTTCTATGGCAGTTCTCACAACAATGTAGGGTTACTCAAAAAGTTAGCGGGTCCAAAAGGTCGGTGGATAAAAAAATAGTTCTCAAAAATATTTGGGTTCTCAATCAACAAATTAGGGTTCTCAAAAAATTAGGTTCTCAAAAACTATAAGGGGTATTCTCGCAAACAAGTTCAGTACATAGGATAAAAAAAATGGTTCTCAAAAATTTGGGTTCTCAAAAAAATTAGGGTTCTTCAAAAAATAGGGTTTCTCAAAAATAGGGTTGCAAATAATTAGGTTCCTCAAAAAATTAGGGTTCTCAAAAAATTAGGGGGGACACGTACAACGGTTGTTGCCGTTTTGGCGCAGACGCTTCTTCGAAGGGTGCAAAAAATTAGGGGTTTCCAAAAAAAATTTGGGTTCTCGAAAAAAATTTGGGTTCTCAATAAATTTTGGGTTCTCAAAAATTTGGTTCTCAAAAAATTTGGGTTCTCAAAAAAATCCTACGGGTTCTCAAAAAATCCGGATTCTCAAAAAAATCAATCCGGGTTCTCAAAAATCCGGGTTCTTCAAAAATCCGGGTTTCTCAAAGAAATACCGGGATCTCAAAAAAGGGTCAAGGCCCAAAAAAAGTTAAGGTAAAAAAATCAGGTTGCCCAAAAAGGTCAAGGCAAAAAGGACGCGGTCAAAAAAAGGTCAAAAGGTGCGCGTCATTTCGTCCCGGAATCCATCCCCTACTTCTCTTCATCTTTCCGTCGAACTATGCCTTTGCAGTGTGGGACTGTAAATGTCTTTCTGCCTTCCAGTACGGTCGTTCTGTATCTGTAGTTGTAGTTCTTCTTATACTTTAATTTAAATAAACAATACATCTACTTAACATGACTAGCCCTTGAGTGGACCTGAGTAAAGTCTATTGCTAGTCCGGTGTTCTGGTAGTTCTTCTTCTTCTTCTTCTCCTTCTTCTTCTTCTTTCTTTCTTCTTCTTCGGACTTTCCCTTCTTTTCCTTCTTCTTCTTCTTACCGATAAATGAAAAGTTCTACATTGTTGGGAGTAGGAACAATGAATATGATTACAAAATAGATGACATTATTATCAAAGTTGTCAAGTGAGAAAAATAGGATCTCTAGGAGTATTGAATTAATAAGAGATTTTTAAAGTCTTGCGAACACAAATGTGCTGAAGCTCGTTAAAGAAAAAGCAAATAAAGCTTAGGATTTATTGCCAGAAACTACGAAATATAAAAACCATCTAAAAACTAATCCACATACTTCCTCTCTATAAAACATTAGTTAGACCTCATCTGGAATAAGCAATGCCAGTTTCTAGGTAGTCCATAAACCTCAGAAAAGACATAAGTAATAAAAATTGAAAGTAGAATTCAAAGAAGCAGCAACTAAATGAATCCCTGGATTGAGAGGTTCAAATCAATAACCGCAACAATCGCTACTACGGTGGAATTAGATATCCATTCTTTAGAGACAAAAAGGATTGAGAGGAAAATTAATTGAAGTTTTCAAGATACTAAATAATTTGACAATATCGATTACAGGCAATTCTCTCAGATATAATTTTAATGATGTAAGCACGAAAGTAAATGGGCATAACTTTGTCCAAATAAAAGACGATTTCAAACAAGATATAGCAAAGAATTTTCTTCACTTACGATTAAATAGAGAAAGTGGAAATAGTCCCTTTTTATGTAAATAGATGAACAGCGCTAACATCGATTCATTCAAGAAAAGTTAGATAAACATTTTAAGGATATTGGTCTGTGAACGTCAATCCAACTATATTATTACTTTATTCAAATACAAGAATTAGTAGTATCCTGAATATGGTCAAAATCAAACTAAAAAAATTGAAATCATTTATGAAAATGTTATAAGTATCAGACTGCGATAAAAAGAATTACGGCTTGTAGTAGATATGATGTTCATGGCTTGCAAAAGTATCACCGTTTCTAGTATACAGATAGTGATATCATCTATCGCACTTAACCTGTAATAAATAGCTTTGATGTTTACCGCCAATAGAACATCTATTACAAATCAACTGTTATCGAATAAACTGGTACGTACAGTGGCTTTGATGTTTATTCGGCATAGAACATAAATATGATATACTAAGACTGGTGATCTATTCGAATCAAGCTAATTGGCTTGTCAGTCTGATTGGCCTTGGATGTTTTCCGCATAGAAACATATCTGTTCTAACGACGCTGATCTATTCTCGATTACACTAATTAACCTTGTAGTACCATGATTTGATGTTTCACACCCGTCATAAAGACACATATCTGCTTCTAGTCCAGCACCCTGGTGATCAAATCGATCACAACACAATACAAATAAACAATTATACTGTAAGCATACTACCTGGATCGTTTGTTGCTTAGAAAGCCAGATCTGCTTCTATAGTGCAGCAGACTCACTCAATGTTCAAACCTAAGAAATAGGTAAAATAAGTCATTGACTTATTCTCAAACCACATACACTGACAGGTCTTTTTAATAACCAAAGTCAAGCCACTCACATCAACAATTAATCAACCAAAACATCCTAAAGCTGACTAGCCTTGAAGTGGACTGTAAAGTCTTGCTAAGCTCGGTGTTCTGCTAGTTCTGTTCTGTAGTTAGTTCTTCTCCTTCTTAAATTTAATTAAATAAACAATAATACTTAACAGACTAGCCTTGAGTGGACTGTAAAGTCTTTGCTGTCGGTGGTTCTGATCACTGTAGTTCTTCTTACTTCTTCTTCGCTTCTTCTTCCTTTCTTCTTCTTCTTCTTCTCTTCCTTTCTTCTTTCTTCTTCTTCTTCTTCTTCTTCTTCTTCTTCCTCTTCTTCTTCTTCTACTATTGCTCCGTAGCTAAGAGGTAGATCACCCGCCTTTCCGGCAAGAGTACTGTGGTTCGAGATTCGTTGGGGCGAAAGAATGTGAACTTTGCTTCTTCTCACTCACAGGTTAATGAGTATATTTGTCATTGACGTGACTTGTTACTATTGGAATAAATTCCCGGCATCAGCAATAGGTCTGGTCAGCTAGTGGTATATGCCAAAGGACCCAGATTACCCAGGGACCTTATCGAAGGGTCCCAGAGATAACCCATGGACATTTTCGAAGGGTTCCGGGAATAACCCAAGGACCATATCGAATGGTCCAAGAGATAGCCCATGAACCCTATCAAAGGATCCCAGAGATAAGACAGAGACTTTATCGGAGGGTTCCAGAGATAACCCAGGACCTTATCGAAGATTCCCAGATATAATCCATGGACCTTATCAAGGAGTGCCAGAGATAACCAAGGTACCCTATCGAAAAGTCCTAGAGATAACCCATAGACCTTTTCAAAGGGTCCCAGAGATAAGACAAAGACTTTTTCGGAGGGTTCCAGAGATAACCGTGATAGGTAGTGTTTATCTGTAAAAATAATAATAATAAAAAAAAACAAAAACAAAAAAAATAATAATGTAAACGTACGATTATTTTTACTATTATCATTATGTATTTATTTTGGGGTAAGGTATTAGAAAAATCTTATTGCTTGGCTGGGCCGCTGAATGGAATAATAATATCTAGCTAACCATTTTCAAGTCTAAACATATTTTGTAATGAAATCAAATGGCGCTGAAAAGGGACTGTAATTCAGTAGCTAATATAAGTGATGCTCCTTCCAACCATTGAAGGCTTTTATATAAACAAGATTATAATAATGAGCAGTAATAATTACAACTAAAATTAGTTAGTGGTTGTTATAATGCACTGGGTAATTGAATCTGATGCAAAAGTTAGTATTTATTAATATATGAGATTAAATATTTTTTTTAAAAAAAACAGGTTGATGTAAAAATGCAGAAAAAGGTCTGGTTTATATGGTTGACCATTCCATGCGATCATAATGTTGGAACATGCCATTATAAAGATGTCTGTGAACTTTTTCCTTATGCAGGTGATTCAACCTGTACTATTCTATTTCCTGATTCAAACCACCCGTGCAAATGTCCAATAGAAATTGTAAGTATTCTTTGTGTAATATATAAATTAGTTGTGAATGGAAACGGTTTGATTAAAAAGGAAACCGAATTTTTGGTTAAGAATTTGACAGCTCATCACTGAATATATTTAATGTATCAGGGTATCATTGCTCATGATTGAACAATAATTAAGTTTCGCTTTAGAACCTCTAGAATACTAGTAAAACATGTTTTCATTAGATAAATTGTTAAAATTAAAGCAACTATGTACTAGTACGACTTTGTACTACTTAACCATGACATCAATAGGTGAATTTCCAAAAGTAACCCAACTATGTCAACAACATGCCCATACAACTTTATACTAGTAAAGCATGTCCTCAAAATATAAATTAACAAAACTATGTACTAGTGCTACTTTGTACTAGTTAACCATAATATCAATAGATACTGTAGATTAATAAAATTAACCCAACTATGTCAACTATCACCAGTATAACTTATGTACTTAAGTAAACCACGACCTCCTGTTAATCTTTCTACACGCGCGCATAAAATTTACCAAATTATTAAAATTAGTCCGATTGTGTAAACCCTGTATCAGAGCAGTTATTTATTAGTAAAGCATGTCCTAATACAACATGTAAAACTTGGCCCCACTAATCCAGAGCAACTCACTGCGTGGACAATTCACCGAAAAACATATTTATATATTTAAGATAAGTATTTTAAGTTGAGGTAGGTTAGATTTTATATTATAATGAACTGTTTAATTTGGTAAATTGGTCTGTATTTCTTCTTAGACCCATATAAAATTCACCTATTATTGATCATACATGCATACATACATCGTGTATACATACACACCCCTCTATCTAGACAGGCATCTACAACATCTCTAATCCCTTATATCCCATGTGGAGGAGAAAGAATTGCCACGCCGTATGTCCTGCATAGTCGTCAGAAGGCGACAAGGACGGTGGTAGTTGGATTGGCTGCCCATTACCACTTATCTTTTGCCAGGAATGCTAATGCATACCGGAGAAGGTCATGATCGCCGTAAACGGCCTTCTACCTTTCGGCGAAAATGTATGAATCGCATGGGTACATGAATACAGAGAATAAATCGTCTCCGAGGAGAAGATGAGATAGGTGAATGGATGTATTTAAAAGAGGACAAATTGAGTAACTCGCTGCTGACTCGAAACAAAGATAAAAGGAAACGAGTGAAAAATGAGTGTGTTGTGAGACAAATGTGTTGTGCCTGGTCTGTGAAAGAAATGAAGGGAGAGTTATGGGTTGCAATTCTATCAGTGACTTAGTGTACAGAGTGTATGGTGACTTTGTGCTAGAATATCTAATTCATTTGTACTGGAATCTATTGGTTAAATTTTAAGTTTGAAAAGTTCAAGTATGTAGTGCGTTGTAGCATAATGGTATCCATCGGAGGTTAATGTTGAAGAGAGTGGAGATTTTCTTGGATAATCTGAATATATACTTGGATAGGCCCTGAAGTAGAAGAAGCTTTAGACTTGATTGTGTTGGTGGATCTAAATGGGTTGAATAGTTGATCAAAAAAGGGATGTATAACAGGCTGGTCTTTTGGGGTATGTCAGGGAAATGAGAAATGGTAAAAAAGTGATTGATTTCTGTTTAGAGAGAAGGTAATGTGTAGAAGTAATACTTTCTTTAAACAACAGAATAGTATTCATAATAAATTAGATTGATGCAGATTAGAGAAGATGTGATCGCACAGTGAAAGTATGATTGAAATTTTGTGTTGGTGAAGAAAGAATTTGAGTATGTGTTGGGA
The DNA here is from genome assembly GCA_015478945.1 of Trachelipus rathkii. NCBI lineage: Eukaryota > Metazoa > Arthropoda > Malacostraca > Isopoda > Trachelipodidae > Trachelipus > Trachelipus rathkii. The sequence goes on from JABUQX010055372.1 coordinate 11,333, forward strand.
TATTAAAATCAGTGATGGGGTTAATTGAGATTACGGCATCATCTATGTTTTTTATGTAAATTAAAAGTGAGATGGAGGAAGGCAATAGAAGAAGGGTTAATTCAGATTGAAAGTTAAGTAAACAAAAAGGGTAATAAGATAAGATCTAAGAGCAAGCGCAGTAAATCAGTCTGAAAAGTGAACATTGAAACTGAGCAAAATCTAAAGGAGCAATGAAGAAGCAAATGATCTAGTGTGCAAAGGAAGTATATGAAGGCGCAATAAATAAGAAGCAAGAATGTATAACAGTGGAGTGGTGATGACAGAGTATGCAAACAGATGTTTAAAAGTAAAAGAAGCGTGGTTGAAGGTACTAAAAGCCAATGGTGAGGTTTCAAAGGAAGATGTTTGGAATTATATAAGAGGAAAAAAGAAATAACTAAACGTGCATACGTATGAGGAAAAAAAGAGGTAAATGAACAGTTGGTAAAGAGAGGATGCATGGGACTTACAAGAGAAATAGAAGCTCTTCGAAGGAAACGCGAAAAAAGGATAAGAATGAGTAAAGTGGAATCTGCTTAGAATACTGAAATAGGGATGGTACTTTCGTAACTGATGTAATAGAGTGAGAGGAGTGAGAAGAACAATTACGAAAATCTCATACAATTGGCAGTAAATGAAGAGTGATAGGAATGGTATGGTATTGATGGTTGCAAGAAGCGAAATAGTATAATATAAGAGAGAATTTGAAGATCATTAGTAAGGAGAGTAATGGTAGAGTGAGAAAGTTTTGAAGAATGTTAAACTCTCAGGTATAGAATTAATTACTGGTGAAGAATGATCCAAGAACAGGTGCGAGATGTGATTGATCTGATTGGAAGTGGGTAACAAGCATTATGGAGGGTATAGTTCCGAATGGGAGAGCAGTAATAGTACCCTTATATAAGGGTAAGGGAGATTTTAGGAATTGTTTTATGAGTGTTGTCGGAGAATTGCTGTACTTGGTCGAAAAGGTGCTTCGAGTGATGAAGGACTGATGGCTGTGAGAACAAGGGTGTTTAGAGGGTCAGAGGATGTGTGATCAATTTTTACATGAAAAAATGATTGAGAAACATGAGGGAGAAGAAGAATAAATTGTATTATTTTTATATAGATTTGCAACAGGCGTATTACAGATATAAAGGAAGCT
>JABUQX010055372.1:17500-20878 GCA_015478945.1 Trachelipus rathkii
CTGTTGTGTTGTGTAAAAACTAATGCCAATTAGATTTGAACCTAACGAAGCGTTGGACGACCCACTTTTGGGTCTCCGACCCATAGTTGAGAAACCACTGCTGAGTCTAACGAATCCCAACAAAACTATAACATAACCTAATTAACCTATCTAACCTAACCTACCTAAACTAACCTAACCTAAAACCTAACCTAACCAACCTAACCTAACCTAACCAACCTAACATACCTATCCTAACTAACCTAACCTAGCCTACCTAACCTAACTAGCCTAACCTAACCTAACCTCAACCTCAACCTAACCTAACCTTAACCTAACCTAACCTAACCTAACCTTAACCTAACCTAAAACCTAACCTAACCTAACCTAACCTAATTAACTGTTCCAGATGGTTGAGAATGCTGAATGTTTTGGCCTCCTCCCCACCTGCATCATTGTGAGAGGAGCCCAACCACTCAGTGTGCTAGGTGCAATTATTGCTTAATATTTAACCTTAATACCTTAAAAAAGTGTCGACACGGGTATCAGGTATTTACTATTGGTAATAAGGTTTCTGATTTAAACCTTTTAAAACCATAAGGTTTGTGGGTGGGTACTGTATTTATTATTGGTTACTAGGTTTCCAATTAAACTTTTTAAAACCTTAAAACCATAAGGTTGGTGTATGCAGGAAGTCGGCAACTGTAAGTCAATAAACTAATTACTTAATAATTTATCTCACTACAAAGTTAAATGAAAAGATCTAAGATCTATTTCATATCTCTTTGTTTTGTGCGATTCTTTTGAGTATCATTCTAGCTTTTGGAGCCTTTTCTAAATACGAAAAAGAAGAGCAAAACAAAGTCAACATTTCGAATATTCCCATTATCAACTACAAGTTTGTGCGCCGGAGGTTTGGAAGACGACCCATACCCTGGTGACGGATTGAATTTTCTTTCAAGCAAGAAACTATTCACACATCCTTTCGAGTCCGTGTTTGCCTTCGTCTGAAAGCATGGTGAGTTTATTATCTGATGGTTAAGCGCACAGCTGTTTTTTTTTATATAGTATATATTAATTAAGATTCGTATTTTGTATTACCATTACAGCTGTTAAGGATCTACTACTCGTGGAGTCCGTGACTATCGACTCCGTTAAACACGGATGTAAATGGGCCCTCATTACCTTGAAGAACATTAGATGTTCCTGAGTATTGCGCGATGATATATATCGAATTGCCGCGAGCTCAAGATTTGAAAAGTCGTTTTTAAAAGAAGGATTCGGCAGTCTATTCATATTTTGTCTATAATATTTTTAGATTAAAATTAAAAGTAAAGATTTAAAATCATGTATATTTTCTAATTATGTTTGGTTAAACCTTACAGTGTGTGTTTGCTTGTGTATTTAAGTGAAGATGTTTATAATGAGGAGAGAGAGGGAGAGAGAGAGAGAGAGGAGAGAGAGAGAGAGAGGAGAGAGAGAGAGAGGAGAGAGAAGAGAGAGAGAGAGAGAGAGAGGAGAGGGAGAGAGAGAGAGAGAGAGATGAGAGAAAGAGAGAGACCGAGCGAGAGAGAGAGAGAGAGAGAGAGAAAGAGAGACTGAGAAGAGATGAGAAGAGAGAGAGAAGGAGAGAGACGAGAGAGCAGAAGAATGAGATTGATTGATTTTAACTCTTTCATTGTAAGTTAAACTATATTTATGGGACTGCCTGCAAGATTTGAGTTTTAAAATTTAAATAAATTTTCAATTGTTTTAAGCTCTGTTTGAAGAGAAATATCTACTTACTTTTATTCTCTGACTTCTTCGTGTTAACTTCTATTAGGTGACCACACCGCATACTCTCTCGCACCACTAACACTATAGGTCCTATAAAGCCGAAGAACATCGTCCGTAGCCTTATACATGGAATCATACTGTCTCTATCTTACGTGGCTAAACGTAGATTCTAGCTCTTCAATCCAATTCCTATTGTTCTCTCCAACAGAATCCTTCGACTCGTAGAAGAGTATCACGAGCACCACATAATCAACACCACATCACTCATCACTGCAAACAAGGAGAGAGATGAGTGTGAGTGGTGTGCCTTCGCCTCTACACATGTATGTAAGAAGTACGCCAAGCACGGAAAATACTAAAAGTATTTGTGATTATAAAAATAAACTTGTTTTATTCAAAGTCAAATTATATTGGTTTTATATTTTTGCAGAAAGTACAATGAAAGCATACACACAAGATGGTGGTCCGAAAATTATAACAATGGATTGAAGTACTATGATTTTAATTATATTTATACTATGGTTACATGTACTTTTTAAGATTTTCCTAATTACAATACTTTAAATTATTATAATTTTATCTCCAAAAAAATATCAAAATGAGAAATTTGAGCTGACAAGTTGACAACTCGGCGAGTTACTGAGAAGTGAGATTTTTCTAGCACGTGCTTGTGCCATGCTCTCATAATACAGGCATTAATATAATTAATTAATATAATATAATTAATATTATTTACCTGTGATACAGGTTTTTTTGTATTTCTTTTTTTATTTTTTTTATTTATGTTTTCATATTGACATTTTCTATATAATCTATATAATCTCATTAGTTGTATATTTGCATTTTTTTTTTAATTTTATACAATTTAATAGGAATTTTAGGAAGTACATGTAGATCGTTAAAATAAATAAATTAAAAGAACATTCCTAGTCACAAAAGACCAGTTCATAACTTTTTTTTTTAAAATATACTTATACTCCACCGATGCTTAAGGTTATACCACGCCTTATAAAATAAATAAATAAAATATATATACTCCTTAGTGCTGGAATCAGTCCTTTATCCTTATGGTTTTAGTATGATCTCTTTCCAAGAAATGTGGTAATCTTCAGTATTTAATATTTTAACTTAGTTTCTTCAGTTTGTTTTTCAACATTTTTATTTTATTTTTATATAGATTTTTTAATAAAAAATTAAAAAAAAAAAAAAAAAAGAGTGCATTTTGAGTTCACATTGCAGTTTCAATTAGGCAAATATCAGATAGGCAACATCTGCTACTACATAATAACTCAGAGCTATTTTATAGGTTTGGTAATAGTAGTGCAGAAGGGGCTTCACCCCCCATTTTTATAAAAAGCACAGGATATACTCTAAAAAAAATAATAATGAATAAAAAAAAATTAAGTGTGGCAGTCTCTTTGGGGAAAAAAGTTAAAACTCAAATAGACTTCATTTTTGATCCATCCATGTTAGGTCTTATTTCAGGCCCTCTAGTTCAGGTTATGCATGTTTTGTTAGCGTCACACAGAGAAATCTATGGTATACTTAACAATCTTATCATAACCTGAACCTCACGGATGGCCCTATAACGGAGCACTTAGCCGCTATATATCTCTCTCTTGT
>JABUQX010055373.1:0-2500 GCA_015478945.1 Trachelipus rathkii
ATATATATGATATTATATATACCTATAATGGAACAAACTAAACGATAGTACTATCGCACAAGATTACCTTTGAAAATGCAATCGATAGAACAAAAAACTATCGATAGTTGCAACAGTGCGCCATGGTTCCCATTCATATATATATATATATATATATATATATATATATATATATTATATATTTTATATAAATATAATATTTATATATATATTATATATTAATATATATATATATATATATATATATAATATTATTATATATATATAATATATATATATATATATATATATATATATATATATTAAATTATATATATATAATATATATATTATATAATATATATAATATATATATATATTATATATATATATATTATATATATATATATAGTATATATATAAGTATATATATATATATGTATATATAATATATATACTATTATATATATATATATATATATATATATTAATATATATATATATTATATAATATATTATATATATATATATATATATATATATATATATTATATTATATTTTTATATATATTATATATATTATAGTTATATATATATATATATATATATATATATACTATAGATATATATATATATATATTATATATATATATATATATATATATATATATATATATATATATATATATATATATATATATATATATATATATATATAAAAGAAAAAATATATAATATATATATATATATATATATATATATATATATATTAGAGAGAAAAACACTGCATCTGCATCCAAATCAGCGGATGTAAAAAATCAAGCATTCGCGGATGTAAAAAATGAGACATCCGCGGATGTGAAACATTTGACATTCGATACATCACTAATATGTATAAAGACTTTGAAGAAGTTTCAGCTAATGTTTTTGGTATTTAAAGAACAAATTTTAATTATTTTATATAATTTTTCGGTAAAAGTTGAGATTAGCGTAGTTAAAAAAAATCGATATTTTTGTAAAAATAATCGATGTTCTGTTGTGTATGAAGCAACTCTGCCACATGTTGTTAATAGAAAATTGCAACAATTACGATATAGTTATAAGCAACGTTATTTGGTGCTTTCATATATTATTTTTTTTTACGTTCGAAAAATCAGTAAGTTTATGATGTTTTATTATGTATACACAGAAAAGCTGTGTATACTTAACAAAATTTATTATAACTTAAATGAGTACACCCCCTCCTAGATTAGGGCTCCGCCCGTGAGCGGTGGTGTTTATCTGTAAAAAAAATAAAATAAATAATTAAAAATAACATATATATATATATATATATAATATATATATATATATATTATTATATATATAATATATTATATATAAGGTATATATATATATATATAATATATATATATATTATATATATATATATATATATATAGGCACTTATCCTATAAAAGGAAGTTACATAAGAGTGGCGTAATAATCGAAGATCGCAGAAACCTGCTCGTGCATCCATGCAGTGTGACGTGTTAGCTAAAACACCAATAGAAAGATCCTGAGAGTTTTTCCACAAGTTGCTTTTTTTATCATGTTAATTTTTGTTAATTTTTTTATAATTTCTTTTTTATTCTTTTTTAAGGGGGCTCGAGCCGACGGAGGGACAGAGGGGGGGACGAAGTCCCCCCGGGGGTCGTCCCCCGCTGTAGGCCGAGAGACCCTGACTCTTTCCATCTTTTGCGATTTAATCTTGGGTATTCCTTTCGTTAAAAAAAAAAAGAAAAAACTTAATTGCAACCTTAACGCACTATTGCCTTGAAATAATCGAAAAAAAAATCGATACATCGTTCGTTCGATATAGCATATATCGGTTAACTACCTTTTAAAGGATAAGTTCCTATAATATATATAATACTATAAATATATATATATATAATATATATATTATATTATATATTATTATATATATATATATATATATATAATTATATATATAATATATATATAATTAATCTTTCTACCCCCCAGATTAAGGGACTTGGGCGTCCTGTCCAGTGGTACCCCTTCGAGAAAAGGTCCTGGGAAAACAAAGGGCCTTAACGGCTAAGTCCCGCTGGCTGGCCAGGCTATCGCGGGACGCCGCGATTAATTTCCCATTTGTAGCCAAAGCACACCCACAAATGTACTCATTAACGTCTGAGGGGACGAAGCTAGAGTTAATAGAGAATAGCTCAACATTCTCTCGCTCAACCCAGTCTCGGAACCTGGGCCCCCTCGCTTGCTGAAGCGAGTGCTCTACCACTGAGCTAGGAAGCGCTCTCTCTCTCTCTCTCCTTCTCTCTTCTCTATATATATATATATATAATATAGTTATATATAATATATATACTTATTATATATATATATATATATATTATATTATATTATATATATTATATATATTATATATATATATATATATCATATTATATATATATATATAAATATAAAAGCAACCAAGTAATAATTTCTTTAGTCAAAA
>JABUQX010055373.1:7500-10000 GCA_015478945.1 Trachelipus rathkii
CTGCTGATTGTGTTCCTTTTAATATATTGAATGTTTTGACTTCATATATTTGGACTGTCCGCTTATCTAATGGTGATCATCAGGAAAGTTGTGTTGATGCCACAGAAGCTATTTTTTCTATCAGGTGGAGTTCTGGTAGTCGGATGTCGAAAATCCAATTTTGAATTTAAGGAGTCGGAGTCAGGAGTCGATAGGAAATTTATATTAACGGTACATTCCTTCCTTGCTGGTAAATAGGCTGGAAGTCGCAAGGTTTGGGATGGAGCCAAAGCCAAATTTTTCTTTTGAAATCTACTGTGTTTCAATAGTGTTTGAAACGTTTCTTGGTTTTAGCCTTCATTTTTGTAGTTTTATTATTTAACAATGAAAGAATGTGAATAAATAATTGTAAAATAAAAGTAAAATTACATATAATACTTCAAGTAAAGTGTCCAATGTTAGTTTAGTTAGTTTACATATACCAGATATTTGATATCTTTTTTAAAATATATATCTTTTTAAGAGGTGGTGAAGCTACTTTAATAAATAATAGTTTCAATTTGACTTAGGGCATTTTCACTTCAATTTTACGTAGAATGTGTTCGAATTCCTACCAATAGATATGTATATGGGAGGTGGAGGCAGATAATCGATTTGATCCTTGTCTTATTTAAAATTTGACCTTTTGCTTTTGTTTATTTGTTTGTTTGTTTTTTTGTTTAATTTTTGGTGTCCTGTGAAATGGCAGATTTGCGCAGGCGTGGGTTTTCTATAGACTTCTCCAACATCCGTGGCTTACACTCTATCTCCAGCCCTAACCTTTTGCTCTTGTCTGAGACCCAGATAGTGGAAAATTCATCCTCTTACTCGTTTAACATATCTAACTGTAACTTATTTCATATTTCCGTCTGAACGGTTGGAGTATGTGAAATATGTAAACATTAATCACTTCCCTGTAACATCAAGGTAATTAAAAATCTTTCCTTCTTCTTCATCTTTTATGGTTTAAAATCTTTCCTTCTTCTACTACGATAGTCCTGTTATTCTGCTACTGTTCTCTTAACCCAACAGATTTTCAAGTCTTTTTTGATTATTATCTTACTAATTCTCACGAGACTTATACCTTCTCATTCAAATACTTAGGTCCTCAATTTGGGGGATTTCAATGTACACAACACTGAATGGTTGGGTTCCTCTCATACTGATTCAGGTGGAGTGAAGATCGAATCATTCAAAATTCTTAACTATCTGGAGCAACTAAATAAGGAACCTACACACACATTCCGGATTGTCCCAACCCGAAATTCTTAAACAAACTTGACCCACATGTTTCACCACTTGTATTCTCTCTATGAAAACACCACTTTCGCTCCTATTGGTAAATCTGATCACAACCCTATATCTCTTAATTTTAATACTTTTCTCTCCAGCATCTCCATCCTGCCTATGCGAATTTTCTGGCATTTTAAAAGGGTACGATTGGGGGGGGGGGGGGCTTTGCGTCGCTTCTAGATAACTATAATTGGAGTGACTACCTGAATCGGAGACGCTTCAGCTTTTTCTGCCGTAGGGAACTTTAATCGTTGATGGAATGAGCAAGTTTATTTCTTCTTCGACTAAATCCTTTTCTCTTCAAAATCCATGATTCGATCTTGCTTGTTGTCGGTCCATTCAGGATAAAAACAGTGTGCATCAGGGAGTGGAAAAATTCTTGTTCTCCTATTACTCTCGCTAATTTTCATTCAGCTAGAAATCCTTGCAGGGATACTCTTTGACGAGCAAATCGGACTTTCATATAACGAAAGTGAGCTGACCTCCTTGGTTCTACTGACAAATATTTCTGACCTCTTGTCAAAAAACATCTCTAACAACTTCTGTAAATCTGCCTTTCCTCCTCTTTTTCGCTCTGATGGTTATATTGCTAATGTTCCAAATGAAAAGACCAATCTCTTCAGTTTTATGTTTTCTTCTAATTCAACCCTGGATTACTCTGGCGATCCCCTTCCTCCTTCTCCTATCAGGTTTCCCATGTCTTTACCTGTGATTACATTTGATTTGGTGCATGGGCTCCTGAAATCTGTGAACGCTAGGAAGGTGAAAGGGCCGTATGGCATTCCTTCCCAAGTTTTGAGGGAGTATGCTTTTGGGCCGGCACCATCTCTCGTTCAACTATATTCTTTATGCCTAATACTATCACTTTCTTTCAGTGTTGGAAGAGCGTATATGTCTAACGAATTCCAAAAAGAGGTAGCCGATCTGATCATTCTAACTATTGCCCTATAGCTTTCACTTGTATTTTATCTAAGATCATTGAAACCCTTCTCAACTCTCATTTTCGAGATCATCTGGAATCTCGTTTTCTTCTTTCTGATCACCAGTACGGATTTTGGCGATCGAGTTCTTACAGGATACTAGTCTGTCTTTAAGAGCCAATTTTTTGATCACCATGTCTTTTTCTGGGGAGGTTAGCCTTTTTTAACCACAGGTTCTTTTGCGGTTTTTTCCAAAATCAAACCGTTTT
>JABUQX010055374.1:10000-53968 GCA_015478945.1 Trachelipus rathkii
CTCACTCGCATGCGGGCGTAACTTTAAAATAACACTTTCCCTTTTATGAAAGACAACTTTGTGTGTAAAAGTAATTGCGAAAAACATTAGAAAAAAGAAAAAAAAACCTTCAAAGGAAATACTAATATCAATATCGATAATACAAACCAAAAAAATTAAATAAATAAGAAAGAAAAGAAATATCAATTTTTATTTTACTCAAAGAAAATTTTAAAAAGGTAATTGCAATAGAATACACTCAATGGAATGAAATGTTAAGGATATGTTTTTAGCCCACTGAATACATTCAAGGTTATATATATTTATCAAAGGAATAACTTTTATTTTCTAATGGAAAAGTCTAGCGGAAAACTATTTATTTCAACCTGTAGAAGTTAATTCGAAATTGGATTGTTCACGCGAAGAATATATGAGATTACTTTTATTTTTTAAGGTATTTTAAAGATAAAATTCAGATGGAGTTTAGACAGTCAAATAATTTGAAGCGCTGCTTAAAAGGATTTAGAATGATTGTGTTCTGTATATAACTTGACGCGGTAATATTATCGAATAATTGCACTTTTTTTTTTTTTTTTTTTTTTTTTTTTTTTTTTTTTTTTTTTTTTTTTTTTTAACAGGACGAAGTTATCAACTAATGTTTGAATTCTCTAACATTTTCATTCTTATTTTTCAATATGTAATAAAAATGTTTTTTACTATTTTTACTATCACAATTTTTTTTTTTTTAGATTATACCTAAAGGTATTCCTTCAAACTGCTCGCTTTATATTTATTATTATTATTATTATTATTATTATTATTATTATTATTATATTATTATTTTATTATTATATTATTATATTATATTATTATTTATTATTATATTTATTTTATATTTATTATATTATTATTTATTATTATTATTATTTTATTATTATTATTATTATTATTATTATTATTATTATTATTATTATTATTATTATTATTTCTTACATGGCTGGAAATTAACGTTGGTGGTTGAAATATTTTAAGTTTTTAAACATTCATTTACCATTCACGATAACAAATATATAATAGACGAGAGATAGGTTACTTTTCCTTGTTTCAGACGAAGAGAATTTTGAATTTTCATAATAAGATTTGACTGTCACGAGAAACACATCTACATTGACACTGTTTATTGGAATTTAATATTTCAAATTTTTCCTTACATCAAATTTTTTATTTAATATGAACAATTTTTTGTTTTGTTTTATTCAGAATTACCAAAAGAAATAAGGTAAAAAAATTGTAGTTCCTCCACATTAATTTTCAAATGAAAATTTTTAATGTTTTTATTTTAAATATTTGAAAATTCGGAACCGTGGATAGAATTTATTTCTACTAGTTATTGTGACTTGGAACCAAGGTTAATTATAATTTTTAATCCAATAAAAGCATTCTCTTCTGCAAATATAGTTTTCAAAGCTATTCTTGAATAACCTTTTTAGATTTTAATTCTTCTTTACAATCTATTTTCTGGTGCTTCTTTTTTTTAATTTTTTATCTTATTCTTATCAGTATTGTGGAAAAACCAAGTAAATTCTTAAATGAAAGCTAAGGTGAATAATGACACGTGAGAAGAAGGGCAGATGGAATAGTCACGTCTCAGGATAAGGTTGCCTCCAGATCACGTCTCAGGGTAAGGTTGCCTCCAGAGGGGGATGGGTTGCTCCAAAGAAAAGTCCCAGATATCTCGTAAAAACACAGAAAAAAGAACTTACTAAGAAATCCGCAGTTAAAAAGCGGAGATGATCTTGGGGCCTATACTTGGTTTGGAGATGACGTTGCGAAGGACGAATCTACGTACTGAATCGACTAAAACCCGAAAATGACATAGCAATACGGAAGGAAATGGTGTATCAAAAATTGGAATACTGTATATCCTTTGAAAATTGATATTCACTCTGGAAGCGGAACCAATGGTTTGATTGTTACGGTATTTTGTGTGCATTGAACATTTCTAAGCAAAAATCGTAAGTTATTTTATTAACAGTGTTTTACTCATTTGGTACAAACAATTTATTTGAATAGTTTCAAAGTGCGACTAATGGGTAAAAGTTAAGCTGCAGAGTAGTTTGTAAACCTTAAAGTGTTGTTTATATATATACGATTGCACAAAGACAGGTTGATTATTCAATGTGCAGTATAAATAATAACTAGTCGATATTCCTCTTGCCTAACTCGATTTATTTTTGGTGAAACTTTTATATGAACATTTTAGTATTAAGATTTTGGCTGGTTTATTGTATTGAATATATATCCTTGTAAGAGACATTTTCTTAAATAATTAGGTGTAATGTGTATACAGTATTTATATATATGCGAAAAGTTAAATTTATTGAGTATTATTGATATTTGTTTTAATATATATGTGGGGTTTTCAAATAGCAGGAGCATTGCTTTATTGGGTATTATTTTCTTTATTGTTATTAAAAATATAGTTATTTACTTTGTTTATAATTTTGATCCTTCTCCATTGTCAGGTCTTGCTTTTAAATTGATAAAAGGGTACAAAAAAAACCTTGACAACCTGCCTTGGAGAGGGAGAAATTTATAAACAAAGTAAATAAATAATTTTTATAACATAAAAGAATAACATAGATGTTTAGTTGAAATTTTAAGGTGCCCAGCAAGAGAACGAACCAGCACGTGAGTGAGAACAACAGATCCCATCATACCTACCACATCAAATAGTGCCTATCTAACCATCTTATGCTTCCAGTCCCTTAAAGTCTCTATACAGGACAACGTTACTTACGGGTCTCACACGATTGCTATCCCACAGCGCCTTCCTACGCTCAGTAGCACATACTACGTCACGTGAAGGAGACATCCCCATTCCTGAGACTATCCCTATTTCTCGTCCCAATATCGTCCTGAAATTTGCGCCCTTATCTTGGACCTAAACAGCACTAGTAAGTGTTCTGTGTCACTTCGTTCACACATATGCATCAGCGTGGCCATCCACAAGCTATCTGAGCTTTTCTTTAGACACGACCTACTATGCAATCCTGTCCCAATACACAGCCTAGCTCCAGCCATCTTCATTCTCTATCAGATCATCACTCTGAGCACAAAGAAACTAAACAAGAAAGATCAGCCACATCTACCTTCGGCTCATGCCTTCATCACATCTCAGCCAGCGACTGTATTACTACAGTAGCACAGTATCACGAAATTTAATATACGACACAAACGATATCTCACTAGGCCGATAAGAACGAGATCTGTCTGATCAGCAGAGCGTATGGATCTACTACAAGATGAGCCTCGCTGCATAAAGATCACGATACCTCTATATGCCGCTGCCCACCTCAGCGGAACGGTTTATCGAGCCACAGACGTGACTACAACTTCGACCATCGCATAAGACAGTACTCAACACCTATTAGTGCTCCAGTCATGATAAGTTGCAACGATCCACTATAAACCTCCAGACCACAAACTCTATCAATGTATCAAAACTATCAACTCAGAACACTCTCCTCGCACACGACGAGCCTACAGCCAAAACTCACCATATCCTCGCCCATGACCCATACTCACATCAAATATATTCTACTCATAACCCCCATGCATATCTCACACACCCCTTATCCTAAACGATATTCCCCCATAATCCTAACTACCAAGACTTCCTTAACATCGCGAGTATTATGCAAAAATAAAATCTTTATGGATTAGATGCACACCGACTGTCTTCCCTCAATTTACCCATCCAATCTACTAAACTGAATAATAAAAATACACTCTCTTAAAAGCCCATCTTCACATGATAGGCTGTCAATTTTACAGTAACTCTAACCTCTGGGCCCTCCCCCCCCCCCCCCAACGGAAATCACAACCCCCGCCCCGATCGCCCCCCCACCACCAAACGGGAAAAAAGTCCATCCCGAATTATACCATTTCTAACATAAACAATATACACTCCTTCCCCACCTCCAAATTACTTTCCCACTTAATAAAACACAATTCACCCATCCCTTACCTTCAAGAACACAAATTTAAAATCAATAAAACACCCTTCCCAAAATGTCAAGATATTTTTTTCCGCAGACTAACGACGACCCCACAGGACATCTCTTGCAGACTGCATGAGTTTAACGAAACCATCAGACACAAAATTGAACACGTTTTTTTCTGACCCTGTCTGCAGTTGTGTGGAATAATATATCCGGAGGTAGCCTGTTTCTCGTAGGAGGGAAGCGGGGAGCTACAAAGTATATATATTATATATATATTATATATATATATATATAATATATATATATATATATATATATAGTATATATATATATATATATATATTATATATATATATTATATATATAATATATATATATATACCGGTATATTATATATATATATATATATATATTATATTATATATATATATATATATATATATAATAGTATATATATATATAATATATTATATATATATATATATATATATAAAATATATATATATATATATCTATTTTTATATATATATATATATATAAATATAAATATATATATATATATATATATATATATATATAATATTATATATATATATATATATATATATATATATATATATATATATATATATATATATTATACGATGCATGGATGTTAAAATATTGTTGTTTTTCTTTTGCAAAAGTTAGGACAGAAATAAACTACGGAGGGTTGACTTTTTTAAGACTTTTTAAAGACTTATTTATGCCCCTTATATATATATATATATATATGATATATATATATATATATATATATATATATATATATATATATATATATATATATATATATATATATATATATATATATATATATATAAAAATAAATATATGTTATATATATATATATAATATATATATATTAGTAATATAATATAGTATATTATATATATATATATTTAATATATATATATTATATATATATATATTATATATAATATATATATAATATATATAATAGAAGAAGCACTGTAGTCGTTTAAACACAATGATATATATGGTGGGTTTATAAATATTAGAAAATTGTTGTTGATTTGCCTTAAGAAAAATATGCTTATATTTTTTATTTTTATACTATGTTCTGCAGCATTTTTTGAGCGTCGATTGGATAGAATTTTTGACTACTATAATGCTTGTATAAATTCTCCATTTATAAATAAATATAATACTTTCGTCGTAAGTAATAAAAAAAAATTAATTTCCTCTAGTAGAATTAGGAAACCTAACATTTAAGCTAGTAGAAGTTGTAGAGATATTTATTTTATAAACTGTTTTAAATGTTAGGGTTGATAGTTGTGTTTATTTTCTTTTTTTTTAGTTAATTTCTTTTTCTTGCAGTTTATATAGTATTAGGTTAGGTTAGGTTAGGTTAGTTAGGTTTACGTTGGGTTAGGTTTATTAAAATGTATTTCATATAGATTTCATAAGGTGAATGTTTTAGATCGTTTGATTTTCATCTACTGTTGAAGCTACAAGCGGGAAATATAAATAATCTAAATTAAAATCTAAATATCTAAATAAATATCTTTATCTAAAAAAATTCAGCATTTAAATTCATTTATCCTTTCTTTCATTGTTAATTTGTTATACAAAAACAATTTCTTTTCAATTTTAATGGACGATTTTCCTTCGTTTGCTTGCAAACAATGTCCTAATTTTATTTAGCCTTTTTGAATCAGTTACAAATAATTTGGGGGATTTTTTACGAATAAACATGGGGAAAATTTGCGATTAATTTTTGCAGTAATTTTTGTAATTCATTTTTTGGGATTTTTTGCAATTTATATAAATATAAGTAATTACTTATCAAAATAATAGACCTGTGTGACTTGTGATGGGAAATATGACATGCTCATTAATAAAAAAAATAATAATTACAGGAAATTTCTTAAAAGTCTGACATTACCTTGAATTTTGCATCTCTGCAATAGCCGCCATATACCAACCGGAATTGAAATCAGAGAGAAGCCCACAGACTCTATCGAGGGCTTTCTATGTGTCTAGCGCCATGGCAAGAGATTCTCCGAAATACCAAAGATTAGAGGACCAAGAATGAATCAGAGAGCAAGGAAAGACGATCAACAGCAGAGCGTTCCCTACGAAACCCACTTTGGCGATCGGAGAAAAGATTAGAAGAATTGAGGCGTTTCCAAATGTTCCCGATAAAGGATAGATTTGAAAACACTTGAAAGGCCATATGACTTGGTTAAACACTTGGTTAAGGTCATAGGTTAAACACTTGATTAAACACTTGGTTAAGGCCATAGGTTAAACACTTGATTAAACACTTGGTTAAGGACTAGGTTAAACACTTGGTTAAGGCCATAGGTTAAACACATGGTTAAAGGGTTTGAGAATTGGTAAGGGTTAAAGACAGAGTCGAAATAGTTTCACAATACAGGGTGCATGCTTGGAAGCACAAGATTTTAGAATCACAGGAGGAATACCATTAGGACCGTACTCCTTTTTAGTATTAATCTCAAAGAGAGCAGAATAACATCTTATGAAGAAGTTACAATATTAGACATAAATGAGGTGGAGGAGGTGGAAGTGGAGGAGAAAAAGGGAATAGCACCGGAATTGTCTAAGGTGGGATTAGAAAATCCAAGGTTTGAACGAAGAGTTTCAGCTTCAGCAGATAATGAATCAAACAGTTGTGCCGTCGGAAGATGCAAGTGGAGGCGGAAGAGGAAGAAAGGGAAAGAGAAGAGAAGAAGCAAAGTTTGAGTTGTGACATTCTTTGCAAAATGGCGTGAGGAAGAGGAACTAAAAACAACATTGCATTTTCGAAGGAAAGAGTTTTTAAGTGTTACGGATAAATTGATTTTACGAGATTCCAGGTTGACAAATAAGCTGCATTAAATTCTTGGTTTGAAAGCGAGAAGAGGAGGAGAGAAGGAGAGAGACGAGGAGAGAGAGAGAGAGAGAGAGAGAGAGAGAGAGAGAAGAGAGAGAGAGAGAGAGAGAGAGAGAGAGAGAGAGCACTATGAGGGACACCGAACACGGAAGTAGTAGTCACTCCATGAAAAATCAAAAAGGTTCGACAGGAAGTCTGACCAGATTGCAACACCAAAGTGACAAAAATGTTTCCGCACTACAGGGTTTTTCCTGCGGAAGACCGGAGAGGATACAAGAGGATAAGAGATAAGAAAGTATATATATATATATTATATATATATATATATATATATATACTATATATAATATATATATATTATATAATATATATATATATTTATATATATATATATATATATATATATATATATAAACAGGAAGGCGTTTGCTATCTTTCCAGACCACAACCTCTCCCAAACCCTCCACCTTCATTCTTTAATTTTTACTGCGGAATTAATGGCTATAATGATCACTTTTTATAGAATTTTATTCCTTAACCAATACCATCCTTGTGTCAATTATTTGGATTCTCTCAGTGCTCTACAGGCGCTCAAAGCACCTTACTCTAAAAATTCAATGTTATCCGCTGTACAACAATTTCTTCGACTGCTTCACTCCTGCAAGAATTACATTCTGTTGAACCCCTCTCACGTAGGAGTATAACTGGCAACGAAACCGCTGACAGATAGGGCAGAGTAGCCTCCTCATCTTTCCGTAGCTGTTCTAAGTACCTTCCGGATGACATTTGACAAGGTCACCTCCCATAAACTGATTATTATCTTGCTGTTTTCCAACAGGGCTCCCGGTCTAACTGACAGGAATGCCGGGTGAATGATCAGCGTGGAACGAAACTTAGAAATATAATGCAGTAGTAGTATTCTCTCACCGACAAATCTCTTGCAGGAGCTGATCCTCTCACATCTCCGCATTGGCTATATCAATAAAACTCACAACCCCTACATGTCACAGGATCCTCCTCCCGAGTGCAAATTTTTGCCGTAGCGACACCCCGCACCTGTTCAGCCACATCTTCATTGAATTGTCATCAACTGGACTCCATATACCGTCACCATTTTCCTACACTATGGCCCATAAAACCTTCAAAAAGGTTGTCCCATATCTTCTCAGAATCTTCCCACTTCAAAAGTAGCTAAAAATTGCTATCCTTCAGGAACTAAATATTTTGACTGACATTTAAATGATTTTTGTTTCTTGTCTTTTTCTTAGACATATATATTAATAGAAGTATGTTACGACCTCACCCATAGAGTTGGATTTCCAGCCTATCATGACAGCTCCTTTGGGTTCAGTGGTAAGCCCCAAACACCCACTATATATATATATATATATATATATATATATATATATATTTTTTTTTTTATATAATATATAATATATATATATATATATATATATATATTTATACTATATTTCCCCTCGTCGACAGGATATATATATATTATATATATATATATATATTATATATTATATATATACTATATTATATTATATATATATATAATAATAATATATATATATATATATATATTATATATATAATATATATATATATATATATATATATATATATCTTGTTGTTCTAGCCCTTTGTAGCCATTACCACATTGGTTTGAATTGATACACGCTTAAGGTTCCATTCTTTATTTCCTTCCATCATCAAAACTCACGAAAAATATTCTCAAAAAGATATCCACAAAAAATATCCACGAAAAGATATCCACGAAAACCTGTTTTATAAATAAAAACACAAGATATTATAGCATAATATAAACAATCATTTAGTAAAGATTAGTTATTAATAACATATTATTATATTCGATAAATATTTACATACTTTTACTTGAAACAATACAAATTCAATATATTACATTTTTTCATGAATCTTCTAACAAAAGCTTATTCAGCAAAAACATATATTTCATGCAAACTTTATATTATTATATTAATATCATTTTCTAATATATATTCAGTCAACTTTAATTTATATAAACAATTATAAATGAAAATTCATCAACCAAATTGTTTACCAAAACTGCTCTTTTATATTTTTTTTATTAAAATCTTAGAAGTATAAATTATTTATTTCAAAATCTTGATATATTTTATTTATTTACAATTTATTTATTATTATTATTATTATATTATTACATATTATTTATTATTATTTTATTATTATTATTTATTATTGATGTATTTATCATTAGCATTACTATTATTGATGCCACTGGCAATATGTGTTATTGTTATAGTTACTATCAGTTTTCTAAAAACAAAACAACATTTGTCATTGTCATCAATAATCATAATACTAATTAAATTTTGTTTTTTTTCCATAAATTAGGCAAAAATTTATTAAATTAATTAATATTTAATTAATTAATTTTATCATATAAATCAAGTTTAATGTAATAATTAAATGTTACATTGGTTTACCTCTTCTCCACGACAAAAATCCGAGTCAGCCTAATTTTTACATTTTGACGGCTGTTGTGAAACTTTCCTGTCTTTTATAATCATTATTATTAAAATAAAAATAAAGAAAAAATTAAAGATAATATAGATATTGATATATACCAATATATATATAATTTTATTATACATATATCTATATACATTCAATGTATATTAATAAATGTATTATTTTTTTTTATAAAGATATGATTCCCCATTATTTTAAAAGACACTACTCTATCTCTCTATCTAAATTTTAGTTGGGACTTTGTTTTATTCAACCCTTTCTGATCTAATCTAATATTGAACTGCTAACTGATTTCTTAAGTTTAAGAACTTGCTATCTTAAAGTCTTTGTCCCCACTAGTCACGATCCAAGATAGTCATGCTCTTATAAAACATCTTAATGCCTCCATCTCCCAAACTCTTCCCTCCAGCTCTCTCTGTCTCTTCCTGTCTTTCTCTGTCTTCTCCCTGTCTCTCTGTCTTTCTCCCTGTCTCTCTGTCTTTTTAGGGGAGTATTTAAAAGAGGGGGCTTCTTAAGGGATAGCAGATGAATCATTCCTTTGGATTTCAAATGCGGGGTTCTCCTAATGGTTCTCATAGGGTCTTTCAAGGGGGTCTTTGCGAAAAAGCATCGATATTTGTTTTATGGATCGTAAAGCGAAAGAGTTTGAATTTAAAAGCAGTAAAAAGATTTTCAATACATAAATAAGTTATGAAATGTTATGATAGATTGGCGTCAGTAGAAACAAAAGCCACAACAGATAAGATTTTTATGTGCTTATTCGACTAAAATGAATTTTAAGTCTTTGATTTCAATATTTTAAATTATTGCAACATTATCCCCGGCTCCCAGAAGTTGAGACCAGGATGGTTTCTTAAAACTGCACTAAAACATCTTAATTCAAAATCTTCAAAACTAAAATATAAATTTTTATCATTGAAAATTTATGTTAGTTGAAGTTAAAGCTACTTTTAAAATTTGATTTTTATTCAATTAAATTAAATTTTAATTTGATTTTTATTCAATTTAAATTAAATTTTAATTTAATTAGATAAATTAATAAATAAATTCATTCTTTAATTTTTTAAAAATGAAGTTAAAGTTATAAGTTAAATTTATTGGTCTTCTGGATCGATTTCATGAAATGTTAATGAAAGAAAAAAAAAAAAATTACATCACAATGTAGGATGACAAGGTTCACAGTACTAGGTAGCAAAGTTACACGAAGGCACGTTCAAATATATAAAAAAACTAAAATGTTTAAAGTTAAACATGACAAATAACGTAACAAATACATTTGGAAATTATACACAAAGTAATTTGAAAAATAAAGAAAAATATTAATAAGCAAGCGATTTGTGAAAGCGTTAATATGTAGAAACCTTATAAGCATATTAAGAAGCAAGCAAAGCAATGTTTGTAATCTGTACATGTAATGAGAAAACTGTAAAATGTAATCCATTGTTCTTTTATTTGTTGGACGGTACGACAATAATTACAGGCGTCCCCGATATTCATTAATCAAACAGACCAACCCGTCAAAAGAAAAAGAATTTTTTCTGCGATTGTGTTATGACAGGTGTGTAGACGCTAACAGTTTTTACTAGAAAATTGTTGCCTGGTTTTTTGGGTAAATGTAAAGCAATGTTTATTGGTCAGTGGGTTATGTTAGTTATGTAGAACCTTTTACAAGGAAAATTAAATTATAATCTGATTTGGATGGGTCATTTTAACGTTTTATGAAAGTTTTTAATTTATTATGGTCGCCTATTCACTCGTTAAAATGATTAAATATTTGGGTTAGGGTTATTGGAGCTGTATAATTACAATTAAAATTACAAAGTTAAATATTAAAAAAAACGTTTCTGATTATTTAAATTAAAAGTCCATTAATACTTTTATGTTTTCAAAAAGTAAAAATGCTTAAACTAATATCTGAGGTACTTAGTGTTTCTTAGAACTTTACTTAAAAAGTTAATTTTTATATAATGAATGAATAAAATAATAATTAAAGCTTAAAAATTAAAATAACTTTTAAAATTTTAATTAAAAGATTTCTGATTATAATGAAAATTAAAATTAAAAAAAAAATTCTTACTATTAATAAACATTCTGATTATATAGCATAAGGCTAATTCTTAATTGAAACAAAATTAAAAATAAAAATCTGATTATGTAGCATAAAGTAAATTAAAGTAAATTCTGAGTAATGAAAAAATAAAAATTCTAAGATTAAAATAACCAACTTTATATAGCAAGATATTTTTTTTTTTAAAATTAAAGTTAAAAACAAAAAAAAACTTGAACTTAAAAAATATTCTGAGTAATAGTAACTTTGTAAGTAGTTCTGAAAAAAACATGAACTTAAAAAATATTCTGAGTAATAGTAACTTTGTAAGTAGTTCTGAATGTGTCTATTATATTTTATTATTAAACAAAACAAAAATTACTAACTAAATTTTTAGTTTTTTATAGATTTTCTTTAAATAAAAATAAAAGAGAATAAAAATCAGTTACATATAACGTTATAAAAAAAAATATTTACGATTTTTATTTGAAATTTTTTATTTAACAGAATAATGTGGCCCTGGTGGGTAAAAAAAAATATCAAACGCTCTAACGAACAATAAAATAAAATAAAAAAAAATGTTAAGTATACACACAAAAAAAAATGTGTAAGTTTTCAGTAATATAACTTAAATCTAAAAAGTAAAAAGAATGTAAAATGTGTAAAGTTTTTTATATTCTGTAAACAAACAAATAAAAAACTTAGATCTAAAGGATATTAAAGTATGAAACTGTTGAAATATTTATTTACAACATATTAATTATTTACAACATACTAATGAATGCTAATTAGTATAATTCCATCTTCATGATGTTTCTAACATGATTTCATATAAATCCTGATGTTCATATAAATCCTGATGTTGGTTCATTCTCCTTTATAACTCTTGAAGTTACATTCTTGATGTTGAATCCTTCTTCATTGGCAACTCTTGAAGTTACCTTCCTGATGTTGAATCTTTCTTTATTTTCGGACCTTTCTAGGATTATTAATGAGGTTCTTTCGAAGAATCTCTAATCAATGATATCTTTCCAAATTTACTGATTACATCATGGAAATTGTTTCTTATTAAGCTGTTAGAACTATCTATCTACTCTTTCAAAAAGTTTTCAGATGAGAGTGGCCACCAATCAACTTAATCCTTCTGATAGATGATAGAGATGAAAATGAGAAGGCGTTTCAGTTTTCAATTACTCAAATTTTTCATCTTTCCAACCAAAACTTTCAATTTTTTACCTTCTAAGCTTATGATTCCTCAAATTATGAGTCCTCACTCCTAAAATTTTTGTTTTTATTCCATATTTACAAATGGAATAAAGATAATGGAATTAATTGGTAAATTGGAAGAGAGATGTTCATTCTTTATCTTCTTTGTTCAATCAATAATCCATTGTATTTTCTTAATATTAATAGGAACTATTTAGTATATCACATGTCTTTTCATGATATATATTCTATCTGAATAATTATTTTTCAAAGAACTAATTTCAAATGTTCTTTGATATGAGTTTAGTAAATAGAAAACTCATTAATATTTCTTAAGTTTAATCAACTTATGTACAATAAACTATGTTTTTATATTTTTCTTATATAAAAATATAAAAGTATAAGAAGGTATTTTGATTTCAGGTACTGGGTGGAATATATTGAGAATCATATGAAAGATTGCTATGTTCAAATCTTCAATTTTCAGTGGTAGTTTTCAATCACTCAATTCTTCATATTCTCACTATTTTCATTTTTTCCACCTAAACTTTCAAGTTTCTGTTCTAAACTTATAAGTCTATAATCTCATTATTCAATTCCATATTTACAATTGTTTACAATTCTGAGGCAGTCTTTATGTACATTTTCTTGGTCAAAACCAAATATTTTATACAAGAGAGTTTCTAGGACTAAAGAAAAATAAGATTATATTTTCCTAGAATTCAGTGTGGTTGAATATTTTCCTAGAATTAAATTCTGTCTTCAGGGTGGAGAATTTTCCTATATCTTCTCTTAATTTCTGTTTTAATCTATTTATTCATTAATAGATTTTTTTCCTAAAGTTTTAACTTTCTTCTGTGTCTAGTTTCCATCAAGAATAAGAAAAGAACAGTAAAGACACTTTCCATAGGCCTTTTTATTTTGACTGTCTCCTAATATTCTTTGTTGTAGTAGACACAATTTAAAGTTGTCTGGTTGACTCAAACAATTTGTTCTTTCCTGTTGGGAATGAGTGAGAAGATAGCGATTGAACAATCATAGTGTCAATACTTCCTACCTCTTCTCTTACATTCTTGTCATTCTGGAACAAAATTGAAGTTTTCTGTTCTGTTTGTGATTATCATAATCAATATTGTACCAGAATTATCTGGTTATTCTTTTCTAAATTTAACAATCCTGCTAGTTTACCAACAGATGTTAGGAGAGAAAACAAATCCAATGTTTCTCTTTTAAAACATTCACCTAAAATATGTGAAGTTTCTGAGATATTTTCTGCTAATTTCTTAAAAATATATTTTTCTTATATAAAAATATATTTTTTCTTATCTAAAAATATATAAATTAAATCTGAAACATATGAACTATCTTTTATGTGTTATTTATATTTTCCTAATAAATAACTTCTAAATTTCAATGTGTTTCTGTAACACTTTGAATGATAATTGTATGTGTTATTTATATTTTCTAATAAATAACATATAATTCTCAATGTGTTATTTTTATTTCCTGAAAAATAACATAAATTTCAATGGGTTATTTATATTTTCTGATAAATAACATTTAATTTTCAATGTGTTATTGTAGTATTACGGTAACTTGAAGATTCTATTTCTTTCTTGTTGTTTTTTAAAGGTTCCTATGAAATCAATTTTTCATTACAACTTCTTAACATTTCTGAGTATCTAAGAAAAAATGTCTGAGAGAAGAAGGTGTTTCCACAGCAAATTTAGAACTTTTAAAATTATAATTTTATTTTATAATTTCTTTCTTATATTCCAACTAAGTTATAAACAATTTCTTGAAGGTTCTGTGATAAATTTGATTCACTTTAATACTTTTTACTACCATTGTTATTAGAGTAGATTTCTGCCAGAATTTGCTAGGATTTACTATTCCTAGGTAGGTATTTTT
Source organism: Trachelipus rathkii (assembly GCA_015478945.1). Classification (NCBI taxonomy): domain Eukaryota; kingdom Metazoa; phylum Arthropoda; class Malacostraca; order Isopoda; family Trachelipodidae; genus Trachelipus; species Trachelipus rathkii. The sequence continues at coordinate 24,591 of JABUQX010055374.1, forward strand.
CACTGCCAAGTTGGAACATTGTCAGGAAAATTCCTGTTCTTTTCCATTTTCTGGTTATCTTAGCCTTCTACCATTTATGGCACTTCATTAAAAAAAATACAAGTGGTTTTTAAACACACTTTTCTAATCATTATGGCACTACTTATTATCAAAACAGAGTTCTTTATTTCCCTGTTGTCTGCAATTCTTTTTATGCCTAAAGAGGCTTTTCTTTAAACTTATGAAAAGTCTTCATTACTTTCCTAATTTTTTTACGAGTTTCTCAAAAGTAACAGCCAACGGTAAAAATTCCTTGTAAAGTATGCTGGTTTACAATTCCTGAATAGCTGCTAGAACTCCTTGGTGAATAACCGGCTTATCCTTCCAATCCTATGGAATTCCTGATTATTTCTGAGTTCTGAAAATAGTAAGGATTCTCTGTCCTTTTTTCACGGATGAGTCTCGTTTCTAATGATTCTGTATGTGTTCTTTTAACAGAATTAGTAAAAAGTTTCGTCTCCATGTTGTCTAAATTATCACAACTTCTGACCAATCACTATCCTTTTCTAAGCTAGTATTTATAAAAGAACCTTCTGTTCTTTATATACCCCTATCTTCCTTTTACAGGGATAGGCCTTCTTGGCTTTTCATTTTAACTTTTCAACGAAGTGTCCAAGTTCGTTTTAGAAGTAAACTTTGATTTCTTATCGTGGGTCAAAGGTTGTTTAAACTTTTGCGACTGGAAAACTCACTTTAAATGTTGAACAAATGTAAATGTATTAAAGTTCTTGAAAGCTATCTGGGAAGAGGTTCCTATTTAAAAGGTTGTCCATTCCTTCTTTTACAGGTTGTCTCCCTTGAGCAATCTAAGATATCTTTTTATTCTACATTGTTAATTTCTGGTGTTATATTTTTCCTTATCAGATCTTTTCTGATAGTGAAATCTCTTGAAACTTGAACTAAAGAAAACTATCTATTCCTTATTTGGAACCTTCTGTTTCAAATCAAAAATATTAACCTAGGTTCTTTTCTAAAACCTCAATGGTTAAATAGAATAAAAATTCTTAGTCTCTTTCTTTTTCCTTATCCTACAATCTTGTAGGCATGAGACAATATGTTATTTATTAACATTTTAATATAAATAATTAATAAATAAACACCTTTATAAATGTTCCATGAACAAGCGCACCCTATTTTGTCTTATCTTGTTCTCCGTTATCCTAGAAATTGGTTGTAAAGGTCCAAGAATAGTTTCTCATTTCTGTCTAATAGTTCATCTATGATGAGCAAATTTGCTAAATTCTGTAAAATTAGTGCACATAATGTCTTAGTAATTTTTAAACAAAACTTTAGTCTAAAATTATTTCCTAAAAAAATAATGGAAAATAAATAAAAATAATTCTGAGGTTTTCAAAACTAGAACTTTTCTTTAAAGTTCCATTTTAAAATTTCTAGAATAAAATGTTCACTTACACTGAATACGATATTAGAAAGTTAAATTAAATCTAAGTGCTTCATTGATTCTTCTTACTAATACTGAAACAGTAATTAATTTCTTTGTCTGAAACCTTCATATATATACTTAAGTTGGATTATCTCAATCTTTTCCTTAAAGAGGTTATTTTTGAAAAATATCCTTTTCTTCTTTATTTTTGTTCATTTTTTACTGTCTTTTTTTTTTTTTTTTTAAAAGAACGTCCTTTTCTATTGAGTTATTATGAGATTCTTCTTTAGAAATCTCCTTTCTGGTCTATTGGATGATTTATGTGGAATAATTATTTTTACCTTTCTTCATTCTCAAAGCTGGGCTTACAAATTCTGATTTCTGGAGTCTAAACCCTAATTTCTGTTTTATTATACTATATATATATATATATATATATTTAAATGTATATAATATATATATATATATTATTAAATATATATAATAAAATTAGGTTTACTAATATGGTTTAGATAATGTTAAAATTTACAAAGTCGCTCGAAAACTACAATTTTTTTCGAAATTTCTGATTTTCTACTTCCTTTGCTTCCAGGTGTCCCAGGATCCTATTTTCCCGTATGATTTTTATAAATTTTACTATGAATTGTTAAAGCCTGTATATATATATATATATATATATATATATATTTATATATATATATAATATATATTATATATATATATATATATATATATAATATATATATATAATATATACTATATATTATATATTATATATATACATTTGGTGATTTTATTGTAAGAAGTTTGTTTTCATGGAGCTATCAGGGTGAGCAAATTTATCAATTTTTGAAATTTCCTCTGAAATCCAAATTTTATGTTTACTCTCTCTCTTTTTCGATGATCCTTCTTGATCAGAGAAAATATAATTTTATTAAATCTTTTATTGAAGTATCCTCAATCTTTTTCATAAATTTAAATCTAAAGAAATTTATTAAAAAATGGGTAATTGTCTGTCTGTTATCACCATCTTCTTTCTTCATAAATGTTACCGCTTTTCATCTACACTCTTTTTTTTTATCACATTGAATAAATTTAAGTGAATTTCTGAAAAGTAATTGTACTATTATTTTGTACCTTTGTACTTATTTTTTTTTTATTTGTACTACTTTGTACTTTAAACACAGAATTATTCTATCTTATGGCTAGAGAAGAGGTCTGTTCACTCTTCCTAGCTTAAAGATTCATATATTCTTTAATAGTCGTGGGGGGAGATCCATTCTCATCTCCTTCTTCACCCAATATTTCTATAACCATAGTAATGTCTTCTGGTTCTTCTTCTATTATCTCTACGATTGGAGTTAGTATAGAAGGGAAATATTCTAATATTTGATCATTTATATTCACAGAATGGTCTGAAGAATTTCGTAGGAGTCCATTTTCACTAGAGTCTCCTAATATGTAGTCTATGAACGTTTGTCGTCTCATATGTCCCTCGGAAGACATATTACTATCTGTGTCTTCCCAACCTACTGCTTCTATAATTCTGTTAAATATATTCTGGTATTCGTATATACTCAGTCCAGGAGGCAAGCTAGGATTACTGTGCTCACTTGGTGCCTCTAATGGATGAATTTGACTATTAATTGTACCCAAATGATTTATTGGAATACAATAATTGTAGATCTACCATATGTCCATTTCTAAGAGATTCTGTTACAAAATTCCTGGGTATTCATTCACATTTATTAAACTTACTTTCATTAAATATCTCATATCATGGTAACTTCTGGTTCTTTTAACCATGCCATGAGAGATGAATCTTCCTCGGAAGATTCCCATTCTTCTATGTTGATATTATCAAAATCTTCTTCATAAAAATCCTCTGAGATATTCATATCAATTAACCAACCAAAATCATTATAATCTCTTGGCGGTAGTTCTGAATGGTCTTGTCGCATACGATTTATAGTAAAATCATTTACCGAAGGATATATGTCTCTATGACATTCTGTAAAAATATCACCTAGGTCTTCTACTGTGGGAACAATTTCATTGTCTATCCAAGGCACAGTAGGCATTCTGTATCGATATTGTTCTTCAATAACAATATCGATATTATTTCTGCTGTTAGAAAAAGTTCTGGTTTGTTCCTCCAATAAATTTGGTTCATATGAAGCCAGAAATAATACTCCAAAGCTTCCTCAATATTTGTATATACAGAAGCAAGTCGTTGCAACATTCTTTCGTCTTCTTTTTTATCTTCACTGTTTCTCTCCATTATGGTGAAGCTATGTGTTGCAGTTTAACAATCTATTTAGACGAAGAGGAATAAATATTCCTATTTATTTAAAAATTAGAAAAATTTTAAAGTTCAATGTCCAAAGTTCAAAGTCTGTCTTAAATATTTCTGAAGAATTTATTCTTCATTCTTTAACATAAGAAACTATCAAAAGAAAATTTTTGAAACTCCTTTTAAGAAACTAATCAAAAAGATTTTGGTTCTGGTTTTGAAAATTGCTCATTTTTCTGCAATTTCAATTTCAAACAATAGGATTGTTGTACTAGAATTTTCTATAAGATATTCGAACTTGTTAAACTATATGATAGTAATTTTCAAAAAGTTCTTTTTAAAATTACTACAAAATTGAAAAAGTTTACAAATTTTCTAATTCTCTTGTTAAATAACTTTCTAAATATTATAGTCACTAATTGTTTCACAAATTTTTCCAAAGTTTATAACATTTTCTAATGCTCTTGTTAAATAACTTTTCTAAGTCTTTCAGTCACTAATATGACTGTTTTTTTTTTAAAGAAAATATTTTTATTTAAAACACCAAAAAATAAAAAAACATTAAATATTTACTAAAATTAATTAAAATATATCATAAGTGTTTAGTTTTAATGCTTTATTTTGGTACTATTGTTCAGTAAGGATCAGTTTTAATTATTTAAATACGAATATTCTACCTCATAATTTATTAAAATTTTTAATTACTTTGTTATTAATATTTTGAGTTTCACAAAAATCGGAACTATATTTTCTTTTCTATTAAACAAAAAATTATTATTATCAGAACGAAAATATTTTTCATTATATGTTCATTTTTATTGAATATGATCTGTTCAAATATTCAAAATAGTACGAGATATTAACCAGTATTATTGTATTATAATCATTCAAAAAAATATTAATAGAAAAAAAATTTAACACTTAAGTAATTAAAAAACTTTTAATCACTTAATATTCTCTAATATAAATAGTGAATAAAAAAATATAAATATATTTTTCATGTCAACTAAAAGGCTAGTAATAATTCCATAAATCAAAATAACAGAATACAGACCATTTTCTATGTTCTGTTCTGATAATGGAATTATCCTTTAAAATATCAATTAGAAAAGAATATGTTCTAAAATTTGTTCTGGGTCATCCTTCTTGAGCTTATTTCTAATGTTCTTTAGTGTAGACTGGGCATTTAAATGAATATATTTCTTCGAAATGAACTTTGACTCTTCAAGAAAGACTATGTTTATCTAAATTTTAGATCACTTGATCTCCAAGTTCTGTAATAACATTCTGTTATGTTCAAACCTTTTCTGAAAGTTTTGTGTTCTCTTGGAACAATGTCAACAAATTTTTTCTTTTAGAATATTAAAAGAATTCTCTGTTCTGATTCAAAAGGAAACAATTTCTGTTGTTCTAGATTTCTGGAGGAAGAACATGTCCTCTAATGACCTGTGTTCTGTTATGACCTGTCTTCTGTGGACAAATTTTCTATTTCTAGGGTCAAGTTGTGAACCAAACTATCTGGGCCTTTGGCTTGTTTCTGTTATAACAGTTCTAGTGACCTTTTGACTTTCTATAGGATCTTTTCTGTTTTGTAACTTTATCATTCATGTGCTAGCTATATATAAAAAACCGTTATATTTTATATATATATAATAAAGAACTAAAAACAAGTTATATTTTTATATGTAAAACACTCAAAAAACCAATTACTGACTTTTAACCGCAAAAAACCAAATATTCGTGTTTTTCTCTTTTCTCAAAATTTTTCTACAGTAAAGTCATTTCTCTCAGTTTTGTTTTGGGTGCCAGAAAATACATGATCAGAAGGTGTTTTCCTCTCTCTTTCTTTTTTATTTTATTTTCAGGAAAAAATACTTTTATATCCTTTCTCGATTCGTACGACATATATAATACATAATCAAAATCAAAAATAAATAATGGTTAAAAACTAAATAATGTATAAAATTAAATGAAAAAAATGTGTAAAAAAGGCATCCCATAAAACAAACAATAACAAACAACAGTAAAAGCACCAGCAGATATATATGTAAAAAATATATATATATCGCTCATTGAATCATGTTGTAGATATATGTTAATGGCGGAAAGAGCAGAATTGAAAGCTTTGGTATTCTCAGTCAGTGGTTGGTATCGGTCAATATTACTCAGATGTCGTGTCAATGTCTCCCAATGCTGTTTTAACTATTCATGACATTGTTCCCCTCTCCCCATTTACTCCACAATTTCTCATTCAAGCACTTTATGTGGTGAATGAGGTATGTATATTGCGATCCTCTACTATTTTGCAGTTTGGTTTATTGAGCTCGATTTTCTCCCCAAATATAAACAGAACAAATTCTCGAACAAACTTTTATTAACAACTATCTTATTAATTTATGAGATGCTGTTATTATGTGTGGTTTTGTTAATCGCTCTGCATTTATCGTTGCTAATAGTTATAATTAACTAAAATTTTTCTGCAGGATTTACAAGTCTACTCTAACTTTTAGAAGAATAAAAAAATTAATTAACTTTTAATTAATCGGTTAAAAATGTTGATTGCCTTTTCTAGCCATTCTTAAGGTCGCCCTCTGGATCAAACATAAAATACAAATCAAACGATATTTTTATATTATTTTGATATTTTTCACTTTTGGAAAAAAAACAAAAAAACCAACAAAATATTTTCAATAATTCATAATACATTAGTTTGCATTTCTTTGTGTCAGTTCATTTCTTCAGTTTATTTTTATATGATAATGGTATGTAAAAATGCTAAGTGACAAAGTAATGCCACTGAACAGCTTTATGTTCTGAATTTTTCTGTCAGCTTTCTGATGTGATACAGCTTTCTTCTTCTTGTTTTTGTTTTAGGCATTCTTATATGCCGACTAATGTAATAAAACACTTTTTGTGAACATAAGTTATAGTATAAAATCAAACCTGTTAATATATTGCATTTGCCAAGGCATCAGTATCTAAAAATACCGTTTATTTTATCTTCCTATTTCTAACTACCTATTAAATTTCTTTAGAGAGAAGGATCTCTCCAGGCATAATATATTTAATTGACAATATTATCATTATCCTTCATATTACTAATAAAAAGATAATAATTTTATCATGAAATTATTATTTTGTACCTGCTCACATTCCTCTTTGTCATTTGCAGCCTGCCACAATAAAGGTTTTCAGCTTTGAAATGAGGTGCTCATCATTGGAGATAAAGTTCTTCTTGAATGGTTTGTTAATTGGGATAAATCTTTACACAGTGTGATAGAAATGATAATTGGACTGTTATTCAAGCATAGTTAGTGCAAGAATTTCCCAGAAACAATTGTCCAACGAATCGTTTTTGACAGGAATTTTTACACAAGTCTTCATAACAGCAAAATTGATCTCGATGCCTAAAAAAGAGGGCATCTCTTACCATAAAAATTGCAGACCAATAGCTATTGCTAATACGGTTAATAAAATATTTGAAAAAATAATATTCAATTAGTTAACGCAATACTTTAAACTCAAACAATATTCTCATCGGTTCTCAATTTGGTTTTAGAAAAGGACGTTCAACATCGGATGCGCTGATTTGTTTAATTTAAAAACTTTGCAAAAACATATAAAATAAAGATTCCTCTCTTCTACTATAGTAATAATAGAATATAGAAAATATAGACACTATATTTTACAAAAGCTTATGGCATGATTGTTCATGTCATACTGGTAAGTAAAATGAACAAAATTGGCATTGAGAAGACAATCTTGAAATGGTCTAAAAGGTACTTAAGGGGAAAAATCACAATACGAAAATATAAGTGAAGCACATTCAAGCATACTTAAAAACAACTAGGGTATATCAGGGCTCAATACTAGGACCGTTTCTGCCTACACTCTATACTAATGACTTATTCAACTGCCTTGACGCCATTTTAATCTTATTAGATGAAGTTATTTCCATTTTAATAAATGACAAAAGTACAGGATCTACCTCTCTCTAAAAACAGCAGACATTATCAAATATAATGGAATGGGTAGATGCAAACAAGCTGTGACAAATTTATATAAAACGTCTTATTTTTTGCAATAAATCAGTTGACAATTTCAGTATCAAAATGTTCTGCTTAATAATAGAAATATCTTCTTTTCCTTCAAATAAGGAGATCGCCATAAACAATTTTTGTTGTTTTAGATGTGCATAAAAGGTATTTTAGATTAGATTAGATAGATTGTTAGGGTGGTGGAATCAACTGAGTTGGCTCTATTTAGCACCGCCCTGAAAATCTGTAGCGAACGCTCTTTCACTCTTGAGATCTTTTGTGACACGCCTGTCTATTAAAATCCTAGGTCTCTCTCAATTCCGATTTTCCGCAGGAATTTCAGGACTCTTCCAGGAGACGAAGTATTTTAGGAATATTCTTAATATATTGGGTTAATACAAACTAAAACAGTAATAACTATATTTTAGAGTACTATTTCTTAGCAGATAAATTCGCAGAAAAATTTACACTCGAACAGATATACAGAATGACCAATTAATTTAAATCATTGACATACCTAAAATATATTATATATATATATATATATATATATACAGTATACCTTATAGACCATTTATATATATATATAGTATACTATATAATATTATTATAGTAAATATTACTATATATATATGAGATTATATATATAAATATATATCAATTAATATTTATATTACTATTATAATATATATTATTGAGATATATAATATATATATATTATATTATACTAATACTATTACTATATGTAATATATTCTATATATATATATATGGATATAAGGTAGTGTCCAGTCTCACTATAATATATATATTATATTTAAGAATTACTTATATATATAATGGTATAAATATATATATTTGAGATAATTATCAATAGTAATAATTAATATATAAGTTATATATATAATATAGATTATATTTTAACACATAAATTGTCTCATTAGTTTATTATATATAACCAATAAGAATACATATATATACTATATTAAATACAGTGGCTTATACAGGGGGGGGGGCAGGGGGGAACTTGTTTAACTTCTGTTATCATAAAAATTTTTAGGTACCAATAGTCTCTTAATAATATACAAGGTGCAGAGGCTCAAAATTAATTTATATAACTTCCGTTGCTGTCAAGGGACACAATCTACGTAAGTTCTTTAGTCTAATAACTTAAAACTAAACTTAAAGCCATCAGAGAAAATCCAACATTCTAGAATTTACGCAGATTTTTGAAGAATTTGTAAAGGTATCTGAATCATATTGAAATTGCTGTAAAAAGAATTAACAAGTTCAAAAATACATGCCCAAGCGTCTCCCTACTTCCGACCACAGACTTATTAACGCACATCCATTATTATGCCATTTTTAGATGATTTAAATATCAGCAGTAGTCTAGAAGAGATTTTTAAAATAGAGATATATAAAGAGAAATTATTTTTTCATTGTTCAATGATGTCATAACGAACAGGTGTAATGTGCCTATAAATTAAAAGATAAAAGAATTGCATTGTTTATATTGTGTCATTTCGAAAGCCCTACAATAGAAGATTTAAGTAAAGCAGAATGGGATTTGTGTATTGAAGTTGAAATGGCATCACAGCAGCAGATCGTCCACAATAATAAATAGCAATAGATCAGTACTGAGATTTTCTTTTTCGCTTAAGTCACAAATTTCACAAATAGTTATCTAATCATTAGTTGCATATTTAATTAACTGGCAAATTTTACTCCGTGATCTACTGTTCATAGAAGAAGCTTTTCAACGTTAAGACTTTCTGAAAACCTAACTTAAGAAATACTATCGTGAGAAGATAAATGAGATTATACATGGACCTGCCCTCAACTGCTTAACGATGCATTCGAATTTAACAATATGAACACTACAATAACTGAAGAGTTTCTCTCTGATTTTCCTCATAATCATGCTGACTTAATAAAAGTTAACAATTTAGGTAAGATTTTTAGTAATTTATATAAATCACTCCCATTTTTTGTCTTAGAAATTTAATGTTTGGTCTTTCCACTTTATATTATGATATCTATTATATATATATTATTTAATTACTATCTATACAAATATATAGGTATACGTATTATACTCTTATTATTATTAGATATATATATAATAATTTATATTTATAATAGTTTACTATTATATTGCACGGTATATGTTATTGATATGAATGATAGAAAAAAAGCTAAGTATATAATATTATACTATACTAAATCTAAATATAATATGAACACTTATTTTATAATCTATTAACATATATATATATATATAACTATATTTATATATATATATAGTATAATACTATATAATATATATATATATAATACTGCTATATATATATATAATATAAATATATATAACATATATATAATATTATATACATACGTTATACATTAAACAATTAATTATATTGTTTATTTTATCTTATAATAATAATACTATCTGAACCGTCGGTGGGGGGGGGGGCGGTATATACTTAATTATTGAGAGATAAAGAAACCTATTTTTGTCTGGCCCTCCGAAAAAAAAATATCTGGATACGCCACTGTATATTTGAATTAATAATTAGGATAATATATATAATTATTATTATATAAGTAGAGTTATATTATATTACATATGTAGGTTACATAATAGGCTAATATTTATTATATTATTCTATAGATTAGGTTAGTGAGTTATCTATTATAGTTTAAGAGTTGATTAAGTATAGAAATAATCAGGTATTTAAAACTAATAGGATATTGTCCATATATATGTATAATTGTCTATATATATAAGATATATAATCTATATAATGTGTAGTTTTCCTTTGTTATTTGGTAGTTCACAGATAGATCTCAATCTAGCAATATGATATGTTCCGTTTGCTGACGGCTACAAAGTTTTCTATAACATTATATATAATAACAATAAATAGCTAAATATAACTAATTATCATAGTGTATGACGTATAACATTATAGAACTATATATGAATATAATATATAAATTTATATACTATACATTATTATAAATATATAATAATAAGTAATACCAAATACCTACTTAAATATATACTATATATATATATATATATATATATAAATATATATAATCACTAATATATTATATATATAAATGCTATTATATTATAATTTAATAAGTAGATACTATTATATACCATATAATATATATATATAATATATATTAATATATATTAAAACTGAAATTAGAATTTCTTTTCATGATACAATTCGTTTACTGATTTTAATTTATACTATTTTTACAAAATTTTAACTAAATAATTAAAAGTTTATTTATCTGGTGAATATATATTAGTTGATAAGAACACATATCAGTATATCAAAATATTTATAACATAATAGTAATTAAACCATATATTGTTATACAACCTATAATAATTAATAATTAACCTATTATTGTGATATAATATATATAGTGATAATATGCCCGTATTATTCTATATTCACAGTTAATAATAGCATACTTTAAGTACTGATAATAATATTTACGTTGTCAAACCTGCATATTAATAACGTATATGTTCATATAACTATATATATTTAATTGTGGGAGGGATTAATGACCCAGTCTCAGGTAGCTGAGGGCCTTCTGAAGACCAGATACCATACGCAATTTATACATTTATTTCTGACTTTACCAACCATATATCCTAGCCGGCCGTGAGTACCACTTTCGCTCGGATTACAAGATTTGGAAGCGAGCCAATGAATAGGTGTAGAGGAATATCATAAATTTTGTATATATTATACAATTATTTAACTAAGTTATATACCATCACGAGTGGACCTCGTGTTGGGACTCATAGAATTAATGCACAATATAGTTGAGTTAATACATATAGAATGAAAAAATAATTTACTTGAGAAATTCTATTGGAAATGAAATATAGATCGCTCTAAAAAAGAAAATCTGAGTTTTTATTTATGATGATTTGGTGGGCAATCGAAAAAGTTTTGCTCGTATATTAAATTTGAATTTAAGAAAATTGTTACCCTAAAAGTATTACTCTATTTTATTGAAATTGTTAGGTGGAATATGCCTAAATTTGTTTGGGTTGAGAAATAAATTCGAAAAAGAAAATGAAAATGTTATAAATTTTTTTTCCACTGCGACATTATTTCTGAAGTCACATTATAAGGCTAGACATCACTCGATATGAGTTGTGTTAAACACACCGTAGTTATCGAACAGAGAAACTGTTAACTATAGTCATTTATAGACGTTGAAAAATATAAGAAATCCGTAATTGGTGTTAGGTGATAATTCAGTAAGAAAAGATGAAAAAATAACTACAAAAAATAATTTTCCGAAGAAATGACTACAATAATAACAAACATTTTGTTGTGATAACGCCGGTATAAACTAATAAAGTAACTACCTAAAACGTTCTATGTAACTATTATAAGTAATGCTGAAATAACCATAATAATTATATATTATAAATATACATACATATAATACTGACTGCAAGTTGAGCTTTATTTTCAAAATCATTAACTACAATATAATAATAATGAATAAAATAATAATAGATAAATTATATTAATAATCCAATAATAATATAATAAATAATAATTTCCACGTAACAAGCAGTTATAACACGCTAACTACACAAAATAAAATGATGATAATGAATCAAATTAGAATAATATATGAGTTATTATTATAACATGGTATATACGACTCCAATATAATTTATTATTTGTAGGAAATGATCAATCTCTAGAAATGCGAAAGCATTCTAGAAGAAAATACTAAGTTTCCAAGTAGTGTAAAAAACTTTTATTTTGAGGTTCCTAATGTTTTCTTCATTATCATGTACAGAAAACAAGAATATCAGAATAGGACACTTCAATAAGCAATTTCTACTTATCTTGGAAAACAATTATTGATTACAAGACAGTGGTGAATGACCTCTGTCTGTGGGGTTATAAAGACTAAATTATTTGCTACCTCGACTCCCACCAATTGGGATACTAAAGTTACCATACCACTATATTTTGTATTTATATAATGCACTTTTCAGAAATTTGGGGAAACGCAGAAAATGTTACAGCATATCTCATTTAAACAATAATCGAAAATGGTTTAAAAAACATAAAAAAACTCTAATTTATTCTTGAAAACCGCGCAAACTTATGGGAGCTTATAATTTATTATTTAATGACAAATTTTTTTGGATATATATTAATATATATAATATTATATGAGTCTATATATATATAATAGAAATTATATTTATGTAATAAAAATTTATAATTTCAATTTACAAATAGGAAGTTTTAATTGGATGAATCATTTCAAAGTAGCTATCCATTTTGTCATTTTGACAACCGAAAATTTTCGGCAGCGCGAATCAACTAATCCAAAGCTATTTATTTTAATAATTTATTTGAAATATATAAAAAAGTTTATGAAAGTTTATATATATGACAAAAAAATGTATCATAATCGTTCAGCACTTGATTAAGTCGATTAATCATATAAGCTGGAATGATTTTTGCACAATCATAAATATATGCTAACATACAAAAAGGTAAATATGCGATAACATCTACAAAAACTTATACCTAATGCATACGATTTTACAGTTTCGTGAGGAGTAACTCATCAAGAAAAAATATCCTATGAGAGTATCTATTCGTTATGAAAATTTTCAATATTCTGATTTATGATTTATTTAATATTTTAACCTTTTCTTGAGTTTATTCTACTCACACAACTATCATCATTAATCCAAATCGCGCTCAACTATAATTAAAGACAAAGTTTTTTTCTAAACACTATTAAAACAGCGGTAATAAAAAAGTAATAGGTCTATCTATTTTTTCAGCGAGAGACGAATCCAGAACCATACAGTATTTTATATACCTACCACTTTAATTCAAAAATCTCACTGATTCTCTCTCTTACCATAAATTTAACTCCTTGTATAATAATGTTCTCTCACCATCTCGAATATCATCTATTTAACATATCCCACAGATTTTCTCACTCTTAATAAGCGATTGCTATTCTTATTTCATTGTGTAGCGCGATGTAATTGCCTAGGAGCATCCGCGTTACAAATATATGAAATAATAAACCCAAAATAAATCACGTAGAGAGTCCAAACCTGTGAAGTGAAAGAAAAAATTATATGTAGGTTTTATGGATCATTTGGAAATATTATACCTTTTAAGCTTTCACCGAGAGAAGACCGAGCGCATGTAGTACACAAAAAAGATATAAGACAGACTACTAAAACACAACTCGAATCATGGAAATATGTATTATGCTTTATCTCCAACCTAACCAATACGTGAACCATTAACACGCTTAGAGAGAGTATATGAGCAAAGATATAAAACACGTTTGAGTCTTATTGAAAGGTGTTTTTGCCTCTATCAGATGAATGTCGTCTTAGGCTCTTGGACTAGGATATACTGGAACGCCAGATATTGACCACGTCGCCATTCGGTTATCAATAACGATCTTGATAGAGTGACACGAAAACAGAGTACACACACTTATCTATACAATCTGTTGAAGTGACTGAGAGTTGCTAAAACTCCTCAGATAGAGAAGATAATCTCAACAACACATCACACAGTGTGAGTAAGTAATGCGCGGAGATGTCATCGTACATCAATCCCCGTGGTCTCCAAGCCAGTCTCAAACGAACTTACCAAATAGATACAACTAACTAATCGTATTCTGTACTTTAATTTTCATACAAGGAGAGCTTAAATATAAACCATCATGTCCACATAAAATACAGCTTATTATAGAAAAAATTAAACTTATAACAGTTTCCGAAAACGGCAGAAATAATTTTCACTAAAAGTATTATTTTACTATAACATCTGAATAGCGGGGAGCGATAACGGAGATGGAGAGCGCTAATACGCCAAATAGAGATTCAAGGGACAGCGTGATATATCAATTTTTGCTTCCAGAAGGCTTTTCTAGATGCACACATACATACACAACACACAATTATTTATATTAAAAATATAGATACACATTTAAACGGAAGGATAAGAAGTATTATGTTCTCTATAATGACTGTTCCAGTACTGAGACATATCACGAAATAAAAATGACTGATATCGCTAATCCATTGAGTACTCTTCTACATGTAATTTAAAAGATGCTAACATCAGTAAGCCATTAACCGCCTCCAAAAACCGAGAAGCGCTCATAGAGAGGAGGAAAATGCACATATCCGTGAATACTAACATCAAATCTAAGGCCCTAGAGGGAGCTCACATATTAGGTCAGTTGGAGAGGCGTCTTAAGAGACCCCACAGCACCCTCCACTGACATATTTACACAAATTCCTCCTTAAATTATATTAACTTTTATTTAAGCGCACATATCGAGTACTTGACTGCATTATAAATGATCTTGTAGAAATTCTGATTCGACTCGGCGGACTAACAAACTCGAACAAATTTACAGTTTGGGCAACAATCTGCATTGCTGCAGACTTGAGTAGAAATGCTGTCGGGTGACGGAGGTGTAGATTATTTTCGTAGGCATAATCACTGATATAGCTAAATAATTCGAACTTATGACAAGCTCGCTATTATCTTGGGCTGTTTATACGGTGGACCCACGAAAACGACGCCTTGAGGAGTTGGCCCGATATGCGTAATCAATAGGAAGCCAATAAAATGCTGTCTAAAAATATAATTAATAAATTATATACAGTGTAGAAACTATATTCAAGTTTTTACTTGTATATCAGAAGAATTTATACTTAGTCTAATATTTTCCAGTTATACATAACACCTAATATTTTAAGATGCTGATCTTCTCTTCATTATGAAATGGCCAGTAATATTACTTGTGGTTGGTATACGGATTAGATAATCTCGAAATTATACTCATAAGTCGATAAATCATTTATGAGACTTAACTATGTAGGTCTCACGTGAGTATATATAGTTAGATAAAAAGAGATATAAATTACTTTATATATCTTATAAGAATACCAAAAACATCATGATTAAATCATTGATTTTTTCTTTAATGTAAAGTGTAATTGTAATGGATTATATCAATAATTCATACAAATGAAAGTAAACCAGCAGTCTAGTAAATGCTTGTTTATTATTGTATTCTTTATTTTTGGTTACTAGATTAGTATTTGACTGTTAAACTCATTTGAAATCTATGAGAACGGTTGTAAATAACTACTCAAACTTATGTATATGAGGTATTAATATTTTTTAATGATAATAATAAAATATTATATTTTTGAAAAGGTATTATAAATATTATAAAGGTCCTAAAACTTTTCTTGAGCGTTGGATAATGTAATAAAGGAGCGCGCTCTAGAAGTAGTACACTTTATATATATATTCATATGATTAACAGTAAATGAAGACTAGAGTAGTCCTCATGTTACCTCTTTAATTTCTTGATTTATGGATTTTCAATCCTCTTATCTTTTGCTCGATGAGAAATCCGCCTGAGTGTGGATTCAAGAGCTACTGTATACGCTTGGCAGAGCGAAGGGATGTCCAAAAGAATTTGACCAGAGAAAATATACTGTGTATAAATTATAAATACTACATCTTAGTTTTAACGTCTTATAATTTTGCGTCTCGCACTTACACATAATTATATCTCAATTAATGTCAAAATATATTTCAATAAATTGTAATTATTCTGGTATTTATATGTATTGTATATAGATATTTATACAGTATTGTTTACTTCACTGAGCTATGTATATACGCGGGTATGATGTTACTAATTTAAAAAATATTTAAAACGCTCCTTATTATATATTACTACAACAGTGTTTATCCCTCTCCCTTTTGAAATACACCTATAATTAGGAGGTTATTGTGAGTACTATGTATTATACCGATAAATATATGTAATGATATCTAAAAGCAATGGATAGCTTTGTTTTCTAAGAAAACTTAGAAATCTTATATATATTATACATATAACATTGTTCAAAAATGCAATGGTGGTATGGAGTTGTGAGAAAATGTACTAGAGATACACGGTTTTTTATATGTGGTTTCTTATTTAACATCACAATTTTAGTATATGAGGAGAGAAGGAAGAAGTTATTATTTATATATAATTATTTAATTAATATATTATATATATAATATTATCCTATATTATTATATTATATATTTATTTTATATATATTATATATTTCACATAAAAGTAAATTCATCTCTCATTCATATAAAAATATGACTTATTATTTATATATATATATTAATAATTATATATAATATATAATATATATTATATATTATATATATATACATTAATATATAATATATATATATATACCTATATATATATATATATACTTATATAATATATATATATCAAATCGTGTGTGATCAAAAATTGTTATCAAGTCCAAAGACAGATGTCAGATAAATCTTAGTTTCAATGTTGAATTTTGAAGTTATTCCTTGATTATTATATATATACTATATATCATATATATTATATATAATATATAATATATATTAATATATAATATTATATTATATTATTTTCTTAGTAATATTAATTATTATAATATAGTATCATTATATGAAAGCTAAGTGACTCCCCTTACTACTTTATTAAATAATTGCTGAAAAATATTAATATTATTTATTTGGATTCTGAATAAAAATTTGTAGTACATATAAATAATAGTTTATGGTACATGAATATAGGGACTAAATAATCCGGTGATATACTTTAAATCTAAAATATGGTGGAGAGGGGTCCTACAGTTCCTCCACTATGAAACCCCTTTTTTATGCGGTACAGGTATACCCAGAGTACCCTTGGACATTTTACTTTAATTATTATAATATACTAGTTATTAGAATAATGTCATCATATTGATGAATCTATTTCGAGGGGCGTGGCCTGCATTTAATAATAGTGGATCTTTTCTCATCTCACCTAATATGTACTAAGCTCTATCTCAGTACGTACCAGTTATATATTACGCATAATAGTTTGTTGCATGAGTTTGATTCCTCGAGTGCAGCGGTGAGACGGATTGCAAGGGCCTCCCAAAACCCGATCTGCGTACACAGATCGAGTCAGAATAGTTTTGATGCTGTAACTTGTGACTATATTATATCATAGATATTTCCTTCCTAATTGGTTATGTCGCTGTTATACTTACTTTTTCTGTCACTGCAGTGAGAGACGAGGTATATATCTGTTGGTATTATTCAAGCTGCTGCATGAACGCACTCATTCGTCACCGTAGATTGTTTGGCTTAAGAGTCACTACTGGGTAAAGATATGACTGCTGAGACACCTCAGCTGATAAGAACTAATAGGGAAACTATGGCTAAAGACTGTTTTCAGACGATTTGCATTTTGGAGATAGTTTGTGCTACCAGGGACAGCTGTATTCTGAGTAACAGCGAGTATCAGGATGAATACTGGACACGCAATAGTTATCTATAGCTACTACGATACTGGTGCGTCGGGTCCAGACTCCATCCAGGAGCACGGTCCACTGAAAATAAACACGAAAAGTTAGTTTGAAAAATAATTACGTCGGCATATCAAAGTGGTCATATGCTTAAATAATAACACGGTAATAAAAATAGAAATAATAATAAGCGAATAGCTATAATGACAGAAATATTATAAAAGATGATATATTCACGTTGAGTCACCTTATTATTAATTACACATTACGGCACTATCCGGTGCTGGTTTCCGGTGCGGTTATGCCTTAATAGACGTTTAATTATAATATCAGTGGTGTCACTTATACTAATATTCTATGTTTGTCCACTCATAACTCCAATAATAAAGCGAAACATCTCTTTTGTATAAGATTTGTTATATACGAGAATAATTTTCAGTATATTTTGCTTCCAAAATAGATATAATAATACTTATCTATATATCTCAATACGTTCATGATTATCAATAAACATGCTTCGGCCCGATATCGCTAAATGATATCTCCTACCTTCACCCATGTGCAATAGGTGGTGCTGGAGTAGCGAGAGCTGATGGTGCCGATATATTGTTGAGCGACCTTTATATTTGGTGAGTTGGCCGTTAGTGTTTATCGAGCTATAACCACACAAATCAACCACAGGGTATCCTAGGTGTTGTTATAGTTATATTTAAATATATCTAGATAGTATCGCGGTGCGGTGTACGGTAGTATGGAATAGCGGTGACCTGATTCGCAGGTGCGAAAGATTACGTATGAATGAGCATGTGGAGTTCATATATTGATGTTAGTATGGATTATAGCAGTGAACTTGATCAATAATACAAATTATACCAGGTACCTATCCGAGTTATTATACTATATAGGTGTGGTGTGCAATATTTTTAAAAATATAATAATATAGACGGGGTGAGTAGTATATATGCTGTGGTATCTGTGAATTTTGTTTTTTTAAGCATATATTAAATTACTATATATGAGATAACATAATGAAGGTGCGAGTGCGGTGACGACAAGATGTTTACGTGGGAGATGTCAGTGTAGTTAGTGTGCGTGGGGTGGCGTCTTTACTATACTACCATATCTATATATATATATTATATAATATAATATACTATAATGAGTGTTCATATTGAGGCACTGAGGTATGACGGTAGCGTTAAATATAAGCAATAAATATCTAGTATAATTAATTATATATAGTATGAACTTAACTTATAATATATATATATATATATTATATATATATATATATATAATTCAGGTACCCTGGATCATTCCATAATCATCTTTTATTTTACAGGAACCGAAGATCCAAAATATAAAATATAATGATACTCTTTATGCATAAGAAATTAGATTAAATTAAGACATGGACGAATTTCATTTATATGATTACATATATATACAATGAGTGATCCTTCCGAGTGTAGGTAGGTGTAGTAGGGATATAGGTTAGGTAGGGTATAGTAGGGTATTGGGGTAGGTAGTAGGCATTAGTAGCATAGGAACAATTATATCAAATAAACTTTTCAGTAAAGAAAAAAGTAATCCGGCTATTATCACTATACTAATACTAATTATAATATATACAATAACTAAAACACTGTCTTTTTGCTTCAATTTATATTTTCACTACAATGTCAAGCATAAAATTTATTTTATTTTTTTTGAACATTTTTTTTACCTTTAAAAGTAGGGTGTAAACTTTTTTCTTGTATTTTATTTATCATAGATTTTTTTTTTTATTGTTTGTGTTTATTTTTTTTTTTCCTCTTTTGATATTTGTTATTTTTTATATATAATATATTTTATTGACTAGCACATTTATGTCATACAGATTTATATCTAATTACATAACGACATTCTTATATATAGTAAAATTTGTTAATAATAAAATATTTTAAAATGTTCATGCGTGTAATTAAATTATATAATACGTAGGAATTCATGTTAAATCAAAACTCCTTGTAATAGAGAGCATGCATATTAACATGTCTCTAATAATTAACCTTAGCACCGCCATAAAGAATATTTAATAACCTCCCTTTGATAGACATCTACATAAAGATTCCAACGTTACTTGCCCTTCGGTGAAAGGAAACTCCACCAGATGCTGAGAGCCAAATATATCTTGGATCCTGAGTTTATTAGCATCGAGTAGTTGTTTGATTTCTGTCTCCCCCAACTCTTCAGCTGAAATATTCAGTAGTCCTATGGCATTACACTCCACCTCAGCCCGTGTATTATATATATTATATTATTAATAAACATATTAGTTATAACATTTATACTCAAGTAAGATGAGTTCCACACTATTAATAACAATACCTGATAAATAAGTAACTATGACATTGAGCAATTAACTAAAATAACAGTACATACTTAATTCATATATTAACATTTATTTAACCTAAATAACACAATATCTCTATACATAATTATACAGTTATTTTACATTGACACAGTAATTTTATATATAACAAGAATTTATTATAATTAGGATTGTTTAAGTTATTCAAATATACAGATAGAGTCTGATTAGTACATTACTAATTCTATAACTAGTACATTTAAGTTTCCACTATAAAGGCTAATACTAACAATATACACTGAACTTAGATACATATACATGTATATAGGTATTGATACCAATATGACGAAACTATTATACATCTATGCTGAGCTACATTACAACATAATTCGTTCATTTTCGAATAAACCTCTTGAAGCTGCAAAATCAAAAACTTCTGCACTCTATGCTAGCTGGGAAGAGCTCGAAGCACTTTCGAGCACATAACAAAATGAGCATGTCTAAGCTATTTCAGCATTAACTCTATCTCTATACATATCAATTAGCTATTAATTATTACTTATTATAACTCGTATATACTCCGTCATAAACACTACAACATACAAATACGTGAGGTACCAAAAAATTTGCATTGTAAACTTAGATTCGTCACGAGGGTTGTGGAGACACATCAACCTGTCCAAATTAAAATAGGCTATATAATATCAACTGGATCTAACTTATTCAAACAAAGAAATGATAATAATAGGCTACGAAGATAGTCAAGAGCACGCAATTGCAAAAGAAAAAAATTAATGTAATTAAATATATTAATCAATTATATATAAAACATTATTTCAGTATTAAAATTATATACACATAAAAAATTACATATTTTTAATAAACCTAATAATTCGGTAACTAAAATTAAATATCATAATTAATAAATACACTCAATAATTAAAATTTTAAATTAAGTAAATCACAATAAAAACATTAATAAAACAACAAGATTTAATCTATATAAAAACTAATAATCACTACATAAACAGTAATAAAACAAAGTAATTCAAAAGAATTCTTAAATCGATTTTTTGAAATAGACTTTTTAGCTTCAAAAAAAATATGATCGGAATAAAATAATAATTAAGATAATAATCTATTGAATGATAAAATATATACTACATAATAATAATAATAGAATAAATAAATAATAAATAATAAATAAACGCACTTTAATAATCTGCACATAAAGAAATTTAAAAATTATTATAATAAATAATAATGCAGTAAATTTTTCTTATAGTTATATGAGAATATATACAGGCTGAATATGTATTTTGGAAGAGATTGAGTGGCGGAACTCCTCCACCTCCATTCACGCGGTCGCGGCTCAAATATCGCAAGAATCCTTCACTTACGCCAGAACGCTTTCACGAGCCTGCAGCTTCGTAAACTCTAACTAGAGAACTATTGTATTTCTATTTATGCGAAGAGTTCTTATGGTGGATTGTCACAAGTATCATTCTTGGACCATAGCGAGATCAACATAAGGAGAGATATATTGTTCTTTGTTAGTTAACATAACACAGAGGGAGAGAGTGAGTAGTCCCAAAAATCGCTGTTGCATTAAGCGTCACCAAAATGTTATTAAAGCACAAAAATGAAATAGACAATGAATAACATATAAAATTGGAGACAGCTAGAGAGGGGAGCTGAGAGAGATATGAAAATCTGAGATGATGAGAAAGAAAAAATAAGAAAACTGGCACACGGAAAGTAGGATATACAAGGAGAATTAACTATAAAGAGCGAATGAGGCTCTGCCAAATTATTAGAAGATGAAAAGACGAGAACTAAACGATTTCTAGGATGCACACACATAGAGAAGACAAAGAATGTGCAAAGCGTAGCTGAATAGAGAAGTTACACGAAAAGTGAGATATATAGAGTAGCTAACAAGGTCATACAATACTTCGATATGTTCGCCACTTTTCCCGAGGCGAAAACGTTAATAAGAAATGAATAGAATAGAGAAGAAGGAAGTGAAGGAGGGTGATAAGAAGGAAAGAGAAAAGAAAGACATAATTGGATGGGAAGGAAAAACAAGAGAAAGAGGGAACTAAAAAAAAGGAGAAATGCTTGATGCTGTGAAGAGAGAAGGAAGAAACGACAAAAGCGACTATGATAAAGCGAGGGGGAGATACGCAAATCTAGAACCTCGGAAGCAGGAGAATCTGACAAACGCAACACTGAACTTAAGGCACATTATTGCGAAAGGAACGGGGAGAGGACATCAACTCCTGGGGTATAATAATAGCGTCACAATCAGGAAGATTGATAAATAGCATGTATGAGGCATAAACCAAAGGATTAAGGAGTAACTTACTTAGGCTCGTATAATATGAAAAGGAGAGAAAGAAACACGCTTTAGGTGTCAGGGAAAGAGGGCATATACATTGTAAGCAAGAGAAAATATCTAGACGACATTTATTGCAATAAATATATATATAACCTAAATGAAACACAATAGGATAGAGAGAATAATACACAAATCAGAAAAATAAAGCTATAAAATAAAAAAAATAGAGAAGTAATCTTTTTATGAGAAACAAATTGAATGGAAAATATTTATACTAATAATGGAAGATGACGTTAAATTCTTGAGTGATATCGAATGTATACTGCCATCATTATACAGAAGATAATTATAAACGTTTAAGAAATGGCGCGAAGAAAGATATACGTAATATATACACGTTGGCTTTTGAGAATATATTTGGACTATATAATAATTTGTTAGTCGTTTTGTCAGCTTACGACAAGCACTATTGTATACTTGTAAGTGCCGTAATAAAAAATTACAGTCTAACAAGCGAGTTTGAAACAATGATATTAAATTACTACTATAATATTTAAGGTCAAATGAGCCTTAATGGTATCTATAACTACTGACTACTACTACACTACTATACTATAATAATAATAAAATAGTAATAAATAATAATAATATAAGAAAAACAATAAATAATAATATAATAATAATAATAATAATAAATAATAATAATAATAATAAATAATAATAATATAATATAATAAAATAATAAATAATATATAATAATAATATAATAATAATAATAATAATATAATAATAATAATAATAATAATATAATAATAATAATAATAATATAATAAAATAATAATAATTATAAGAAGAAGAAGAAAGAAGAAGGAAGAAGAAGAAGAAGAAGAGAAAGAAGAAGAAGAAGAAGAAGAAAGAAGAAGGAAGTAAGAAGAAGAAGAAGAAGAAGAAGAAGAAGAAGAGAGAATATTAATATATTAGCAATAATAATAATAGCAATATGTTGTTATTAATAAATATAATATAATCAATAATAATAATAATAAATAATAATACATCAAAAGTCGCTAATGTAGACTAAATCTTTGATGACAGAATAGTAATTATATATAATAATTCAATAATAATAAGATTATCAATGAGATCGTAGGCATTCATTTTATGAGATATAGAAAACAATTGAATTCACTACAATAAATAATAATTAAGGGTGTGAGAGACATACAGAGACAGAGACAGATAGCAGTAACTGTAGAGAAAAGAAGAAAAAGAGAATATGAAATGAAATGATAAAAAAGAACATATAGAACAGACACTGCAGACAGACAAGAGCTTTATCGCGTGTGGCTAATCATGGGCAGACACTCGATCAGACCAAACAGACCAGACGAAAAGCTGAGGAACATAATCGAAGTATGTAGATAACAGACAAGATGAACACGCTAATACAGTAGACCAGCTATATACTTTGATTCATAGCACCCAAATTCAGTGATACCAGGTAGGGATTAATTTTAATTCAGAGTGAGGAAATTGAGCCATGAGTTTGAGTAGATGACATGTGAGCGTCAAAGAGTATGTGTACAGCGGATACAGTGCATTGTGATACAGAGAGATTTGTGAGTAATAAGAGCGCGCATGAAAGTGACGGAGCGAGGAGAGGATATAGTGAAGAGTTTTGTGTAGAAGCAATGGTTAGTGTGAGGTGAGAGAAGAGGCGTAGAAGGAGCTTAGTGAGGATATTGTATAAGAGAGCAGTAGAAGTAAAGAGAGTTGTGCAGTAGAGAGAAGGAGTTAGTATATTAAAGAACAATTTTTATGTTAATGTTTGGTCCAAAATGATACTTGAAATATGATTGAATTGAATCATAGATAAATAGATCAAACAGAAGTGGTGTGGGATGAAGAGGTGAGGGAGAGAGGAAGCTGACGAACAGGAGATTGGAAGGAGGGGTGGATGAAGAATGAAAGATGTGAGTACTGAGATAATGTAGCACTGGAATTTAAGAAGAGAGAGCACTGAGGAGAGAGTTAAGCAGAGAGTGGAGAGTTAAAATCAGTAGAGAGGATTATTGTTTTGCGACTTTACAAATATATTTTTTATAAAAAGAATCATGGTGATGATAGTTATTAATATCTCTAATTTCAATCTTTAAAGAACTTAATTTCTTATGTTGTGTTATACATTCAAAGCAATTTTTTTTGAGAGGATAAAAAACATCTCTTTTTAGTCTTTGAATCGTTATATTTTTTTGTTTGAACTCGTCGTTTGGTTAATACGTGCACTGCAGCTAGTGAATTTATAGATTCATTATATTTTTGTGCTTTGTGCTGCACATATTATCTATCGTCGGATTGCGCCGTTTCGGCTATCTCAATATGTGGGGGGATTATGGTACTACTTTAGACTCGAGTGTTATGAATGAACTTTTTTGTTATACATCTGTTCCATCGAAGTTTGAGATGTAAAACTCCAAACATCTAGATTACGCGTTCAGTCCATTATATCATCTTCTCTTTTGTCAGTAATGGATGAATTAGACCAGGTTTACTGCTAAACTTTTGTTAAATATTACGTGTTCCTGAATTGTCTTTAATATCTCGTAACTCAATATTATCGCATATGATCATGTCTTTAGAGATACTGCTTCGAAAAGTCGTGACTGCGTCCGTCAGGTTACGGGGTTTGCCTCATTCGCATGTGTTAAGGGTACTCTTACTTGCTGTTATGTTGCAGAAGTTTTGTTAATGTTAGTCTTCGGTTTTATTTCGCTCTCGAGCGTAAGGTATGTTGGATTTTGTCGTTGTACATTACAAATTCTTAGTTCAGGTTAGTGTTTAAGTAAGCTTTTATTAATGTGGAAACTTTGTTGACGTATTAGCCAATACTTTTCGCCTTGCTTCTTACATCTGTAATGATAATTAAACAAGGTTATAGAATAAATCTTGTTAAATATTCTTCGTGTCCAATGTCATTAACGTTATTATGTTTAGAGATGTTTGGTAAGAAGTATGAATAGGTTACGCGGTTTTGTATGCTCAATGTCAGTTCACTTTACAGCTGTGTAAGTGTGGAACTTGTTAACGTTAACAGTTTATTCGTGCTTAAGTTGTTGTTAGATTCTCTCCGTCTCGTTGTGCATTGATTCATGTTCACCTTATAGTTCTGGCGTAAAATGCTATGTTACTTTATTAATGTGAAAAAGCAACTTGTTCATACTGACTCTTTACCATATATCGTTGGTTAGTTCTAAAGAACTTGTCTTTGTACTATGTTATTGTTGTTGTTGTTGTTGTCGAAGGAGAATTATACCTTTTAGAACCTGGATTTGGTTCCATCTATCGTTAACTTCGTATTGCCTTGTTACTTCTTCTGATTGGTTGCATGAAGAAAGAATCTTCATTACATTTTAGCTCGGATGGTTTATATACATCTATTTTCTCCTTCAGTGATAGTTTTTCTCAGTGTTGATACGATGACATCTCTTGCCCCGCATCTACCCCTTTTCCTAACCCTTCTCTTAACGCTTGTTGTTGATATTTCTTACGTGAGGCAGTTTGTGATAATTCTTCCCCAACGGAAGTGTTCTATTTATAATTAAAATCGAAATTCCGATGGCCGTCACTGCTCACATTGCTCTGCTAGTTAATAACTCCTGCCAGTCATCGGGTCCAAATATAATAAGTATGCATCACTTTATGTAAATGATTTCTAGCATAAATCATTTTTTTTTTTTCAATTGTTTAGTGTTGGTATTTCCTGAAGCGAGGTCGGTTGTCTAACAAAAGAGATACAGCGGCTAAAAAAACCTTTACTTTATGTTTCGTCTTTTAAAACCGTTAGGCACTATTAATGAGGGTTGGGTTATAGGTTTATGAACACATTGTTTTGATAAATGTTATTCTTGTGTCACGCATGTAAGATTAACCGTTGAATATGCTTGAGATACTATTTGAAACATAGATTTTTAATAGGTTACGTTTTGTTATGCTACCAAAGGTTAAGTTTACTTTTTACCGCTGTTTAACGTGTGAAACTTTGTTAATATGTTAATACAAAGTTTAATTTGTGTGTAAGTTGTGATTAGGTTGTCGTTGTACATATTTCTCCTAGTTCAATAATGATGCTATTGTAGCCTTAATTTTAATGTGCAAAACATTGTTTTATGTTAGCATATATCTTTGTTGATCAGTATGATAATGGGACAAATTGTTAATGATACATTTTTTTGCTAAATCTATTAGTGTGTTAGTGTAAAATTGCCATCGTTAATGTTAGGATAATTGCCCTTGTAAAAAAAAGGTAAGTAATTAGTTACGCGACGGCCTTTCTTGCATATACCATGTTTAGTTCCTGTAACAGCTCGGTGTTAAGTGCGGACTTTTGATAAGGTTTACTTCAGTTTTAGTATTTTGTTTTTTTGTTATTTTTCGTTCATTAGTGAGACTAAGGGGTGTGTCTACCGAGGGCTTTGTCTTCTTTGTTTTGGTATCATCTCTTCTTCTTTAGTTCAATTTCGACGTTACTCATTAATGGTACCATAATCAACCTCAATGCTACTCTTGTTTATCTCACAAACCGCTACCATCAATTACATATCTTACTCATGTTAGCTTTATTGATGTCTAAAAGCGTGTTGTGTATGTTAGAAGAGTATAATTTCGTTGATTAAGATCCAGATATGACATAATTAACCACTCGTTGGTGGAATAAATTTTAGTTTCATTTATTACCTCATGGCTTTAGTGTAAATTAACATCGTTATGCTTTAGAGATATGTTTGAACAAAGTGTGAAATAAGTTTTTAGATATTAGGAGTATGCTATGTTACTTACTTTACTGATGTTAAGTGTGGGAATTTGTTAATGTTAAACAGTTTAATCTCTGTTTAAGGGTGTGATACGTCGTCGTCTCTCCTTGTCCTTCTTGTCATTGTAATTTTCATAGTTCATCTCGGCCCTACTCTTGTTTTAAATCCGCATCATCATTCCATGTTAGCTAGCTCTTTAATTTGATTTCGTGAAAACTATTTCGGTTACGTCAGCATATATTGTTTGCTCATCTTTGTATAAAGAACTTGTATTTAATTAATGTTATGTTATTCCAAAATTGTTCACATACTCCTCTCCCGTAATGTCTCTGGACTTTCTTCGTCAATCTAATTACTCAGAATTTCACAATAGATCTCAATAGCATCATGCCATCGAGTATGAGTTCTCCTTTCACCAGGTTCGAGGGCCAGGTTGCGTACTTAGTCTCTCTCCTCTCTCTCTCTCCGTCCTCCCTTCTAGGTTTGATTTTAGGTGATTTAACTAACTGCTTAGGTCATGTACCAAACGTTTCAGACTCATCTGCTCCTCATTTTCTAAGTTAAAAATCTCTTCTGGCAACACTTAAATACTCTTCCAATGAGGATCTCTCCGAATCATATATCTCGATTACAAATCTATGACTTCTAATCTTAGAATTAATCACCCGACCCTCCTCCAATAGCATCTCCATTCCGATTGTGCACTCTGCTCATCCACGGCTCTCTCTCTCTCTCTCCTCGATCAGGCGCGGTGGTGCTCGTAGTGCTCTTGGGTGGTCTCCCCTCTCACTTGATTTATTTCCTGATTATTACTTCGATGTGTTATCTTGGCCTTGGATATTTGTCGCGTACTACGGACATCATGAACATCTTTAGTAAAACTCATCTAATTTTGACTTATCAATAGATTCATGTTCATAGATCAGAGTTAGAATCCAAAGAATCAATAGATTCAACTCAGATCACACCTGCTCTCAATCATGCAGTTCCAGGCAGGCGACAAACCCGTCAGGATGGGTGGGGGAGGGAAGTGGAGTCTCACATGGTTATGTTTGATTTATACTGATCATTCTCGGCTTCTACTGTGATTCTTTCAGCGTGGGTATGTAAACACTGACACGATCTCTATGATTACCGTATCATGAGCGGTACAGATATTGACATTTGAATGAACGTCGTTAACTCCATAGACAATAGAAGTCAATATGAGTACGAGCCAAATCTATAGATCAATAGATCATCAATAGATCAATAGATCTAATCAATAGGGTGAGGAGGGATGGGGTGGATGGTGTTGATTTACTTATGATTTACTGATTTTTATGGGTATGTATACAGATGCGAAACATGACAATTTTAGTAAAAAATTTGACGTCTTAATCATAGATCATAGATCATAGATCAATAGATCACACTGGTCATCTGGAGGATGGGTTGGATGGTTATGGGTTTTGAATTTTTCGTTCTTTAGCTCGATTTACTGCTTAGGGATGTAAATAACGTAAATTTGAAAGTTATAACATAAAAAGAAATAAGAAATTTTATTTATTTTATTTATTTTTTAATTTATTTATTTTTTATTTTCCTTGAACCGGTTCTGAAACCATTATTTTTCGAAATCTACGACCCACTAACATATATATAAGACACCAATATTGGTGTATCCATCAC